>CM045456.1:802145-1097376 GCA_024666655.1 Dascyllus trimaculatus
GCCAAAGCAGAAATCCACTGAGAGCAAAAGACGCAGCTCAGCTTCCTACTGCATCTATGAACCTATTAGATCATCAATCATTCTGGAACCACTTGTTCTTTTTAAATGCAGTTATTATGATATAATATATTATCACTGCTTCATATGACAGAGAAACAACATCTCAGTGGGACTTTTAATTTGAATATTTCTGTTTAGGCTCTGAGCTCCAACACTGCCTAAAACCCTGCTGCTGTTCCTCACAGTAGTTTTCATTGTGCAAAATTTAGAGGCTCTAAAACTGCTAGAAAACACATGTAAATTGGAACACGCATCAGGACGGTGTACCGCCATCATGTTTAGGGGGAATTACACATGTGAATGGAAAATTGGCTCAACAGCGCCCCCTGGAAAAATTTAAAATAAGGGTTTATATTCAGTTAGTTTCACTTAGAGCTATGAAACTCGGTACACATATGTGTCACCACAAGCCACACAAAAAAGCCTCAAGAACCCATACCCACAATGCAACAGGAAGTCGGCCATTTTGAATTTACTGTCAGATTTTTGGCGAAATTTTCCCAGTTTTCCAGAGTGAACTCATCCTAGGGGGTAAATCAGAGAGACCTCAAATCTGGCCTGCATATACTCCAGGCATTGGTGAGCAAACATTATTAAAATGTCCCACAGAAGTATGAGGGCGTGGTCGTGGTAGCCCGCGGCGTTTTGACGTTTCGCCGTTTCGCCATGAAATAAACAGGAAGTGATGCCTAACTAGCCTGTACATGCTCTAAATGGCCTGAAACTTCTCAGGTGTGATCAGAGCCCAGGCCTGATGACAGCCACATGACCATATAAGGATAGCTCAGTCACATGACCATATAAGGATAGCTCAGTCAAACGCCTGTTATGATGCTCCCCATCACGCCACAAAACAGGAAGTGATGTCTAACTAGCCTGTATGTGCTCCAATCGGCCTCAAACTTCACAGGTGTGATCAGAGTCCAGGTCTCATAACAGCCACACGACCATATAAGGATAGCTCAGTCACATGACCATATAAGGATAGCTCAGTCACATGACCATATAAGGATAGCTCAGTCACATGACCATATAAGGATAGCTCAGTCACATGACCATATAAGGATAGCTCAGTCACATGACCATATAAGGATAGCTCAGTCACATGACCATATAAGGATAGCTCAGTCAAATGCCTGTTCTGATGTTCGCCATCACGCCACGAAACAGGAAGTGATGTCCAACTAGCCTGTATGTGCTCCAATCGGCCTCACACTTTACATGCATGATCAAAGTCTTGTCCTGATGACATCCACATGGAGATATCCAGTCTCAGTCGCTGACCAGCACCAAGCGAGGACCCGTCCAACGCTGCCCTCAGCTGTAATTGTCTCTATGTTTCCTGGCAGCTCTACGTTTTTAAAAATGCTTCACACACTCAGCAGTGAAGGGCTTTGACTTACACTCGCTGTACTGCTGCAGCTGACTGAACTCCGCTGGGCTCAGACAGACCCAGCTGCCGTCTCCCATCATGCCGAGGGGCTGAAGCCTGGAGGCCGAGGGGGCTCTGGGTCCTGGAGGAGGTCTGGTCCGCTGTGGTCGCTGTCGGTTATCGTTTGGTGTGGAGGCTCTGGGACGTCATCGCTGCCTCTCTGGGTGGAGCTCCTCGCAGAAACCGAAGCTCTGGTTTTTACTTTTAATCCCAAAAATGAGCCGAAGGATAAAAACTGGAGAGGGTTCGGGACCGAGTCAGACTGAGAGCAGCAGCAGGTGGATCAGGTGAGGGACCTCCACAGACCTGCAGAGACACAAACACAGACCAGATGTTGAATATTAAAGCTTTAAACAGCCTCATATGATTGATTAGGACATAAAACTCTGCTTAGTAAAGACGGAGGAGGAAGGAGAGGAGATAGACGACGTCATACATGATGGGAGACATTAGAAAACTGTGAAAATGACAGTTTTAGTGTGTTTTAGACGCCAAACGCTCTGCTTCAATCTCCTGGTTGATGTTATTTATTGTTATTTATCTGCTTTACGTCGAACATCTGGATCTTTCTACTTGTTTTTATCGTCAAGCACTTTGTAATTTTGCTTCCCAGATGTTCTTATAGAAGCAGAGACTGTTGGATTCTCAGGAACTACTGGTGGGTTTCAGAACATCGTGACGCTTCGCTGCATCCTGGCTGGGTTTCCTCTGTCGGACGATGCTGGAGCTGCAGGTCGAAGCCTGAGGAGCTCCATGATCTCCACCGGCTCCTGGAAGAACCTGAGCTCAGCGTTAAGCAGATCAAACGAAGCTCCAGGAGATGAAAGCTCAGCGCCCGACTCAGATCCACCAGGGAGGGACGCCGAGGATTTTTAGAAACGCTTCAGCGCTGAAAGAAAACGGAGGCGGTTTGGAACCGAAGGCTCAGGTTGGCCTGAAGACGCCGGTCCAGACAGGTGAGTCTGATTCACCTGCAGCCGTCAGCGTGTTTGTCATCAGCTGATTTGACTGAGGTCAGAATCAGCGAGGACAGTTTGCATAAAGAGGAAAGGACAGGAAACCAGAGCCTCTCTGCAGCATGAAGCTCTGAGGTCTACAGGAGCAGAAGGTCTTCAGTGTCTCAGGATCTAAACGCT
This sequence comes from Dascyllus trimaculatus, assembly GCA_024666655.1. Lineage (NCBI taxonomy): Eukaryota > Metazoa > Chordata > Actinopteri > Pomacentridae > Dascyllus > Dascyllus trimaculatus. Next base: position 804,774 of record CM045456.1, read on the forward strand.
GCAGACTAGAAGGTCAACGTGATGAAGAGCCGACAGGAAGCAGCTGAGGAAACTTCAAAGTAAAAGCTTCATGTGAATCTAAAACAGGAAATTAATCCAAACTACTAAATAAACAAAATGAAATGCTAACGAGGAGAACAAGAGGAGACGAGGAGAACAGGAGGAGACATGGAGAACAGGAGGAGACATGGAGAACAGGAGGAGATGTGGAGAACAGGAGGAGACGAGGAGAACAGGAGGAGACGATGAGAAAAGGAGGAGATGAGGAGAACAGGAGGAGACGTGGAGAACAGGAGGAGACGTGGAGAACAGGAGGAGATGTGGAGAACAGGAGGAGAACAGGAGGAGATGAGGAGAACAGGAGGAGATGTGGAGAACAGGAGGAGATGTGGAGAACAGGAGGAGATGTGGAGAACAGGAGGAGACGTGGAGAACAGGAGGAGATGAGGAGAACAGGAGGAGATGTGGAGAACAGGAGGAGATGAGGAGAACAGGAGGAGATGTGGAGAACAGGAGGAGATGAGGAGAACAGGAGGAGATGTGGAGAACAGGAGGAGATGAGGAGAACAGGAGGAGATGTGGAGAACAGGAGGAGATGAGGAGAACAGGAGGAGACGTGGAGAACAGGAGTAGATGAGGAGAACAGGAGGAGATGTGGAGAACAGGAGGAGATGAGGAGAACAGGAGGAGACGTGGAGAACAGAAGTAGATGAGGAGAACAGGAGGAGATGTGGAGAACAGGAGGAGACGTAGAGAACAGGAGGAGATGTGGAGAACAGGAGGAGAGGTGGAGAACAGGAGGAGACGTGGAGAACATGAGGAGATGTGGAGAACAGGAGGAGACGTGGAGAACAGGAGTAGATGAGGAGAACAGGAGGAGATGTGGAGAACAGGAGGAGATGAGGAAAACAGGAGGAGACGTGGAGAACAGGAGTAGATGAGGAGAACAGGAGGAGACGTGGAGAACAGGAGGAGAACAGGAGGAGATGTGGAGAACAGGAGGAGACGTGGAGAACAGGAGGAGACATGGACAACAGGAGGAGACGTGGAGAACAGGAGGAGACGTGGAGAACAAGAGGAGATGAGGAGAACAGGAGGAGACGTGGAGAACAGGAGTAGATGAGGAGAAAAGGAGGAGATGTGGAGAACAGGAGGAGATGAGGAGAAAAGGAGGAGATGTGGAGAACAGGAGGAGACGTGGAGAACAGGAGGAGATGTGGAGAACAGGAGGAGACGTGGAGAACAGGAGGAGATGAGGAGAACAAAAGGAGATGTGGAGAACAGGAGGAGATGAGGAGAACAGGAGGAGATGTGGAAAACAGGAGTAGATGAGGAGAACAGGAGGAGATGTGGAGAACAGGAGTAGATGAGGAGAACAGGAGGAGACGTGGAGAACAGGAGTAGATGAGGAGAACAGGAGGAGATGTGGAGAACAGGAGTAGATGAGGAGAACAGGAGGAGACGTGGAGAACAGGAGGAGACGTGGAGAACAGGAGTAGATGAGGAGAACAGGAGGAGATGTGGAGAACAGGAGGAGATGAGGAGAACAGGAGGAGACGTGGAGAACAGGAGTAGATGAGGAGAACAGGAGGAGATGTGGAGAACAGGAGGAGATGAGGAGAACAGGAGGAGATGTGGAGAACAGGAGGAGATGAGGAGAACAGGAGGAGGAGGAGAACATGAGGAGATGTGGAGAACAGGAGGAGAGGTGGAGAACAGGAGGAGATGAGGAGAACAAGAGGAGAGGTGGAGAACAGGAGGAGACGTGGAGAACAGGAGGAGACGTGAAGAACATGAGGAGAGGTGGAGAACAGGAGGAGAGGTGGAGAACAGGAGTAGATGAGGAGAACAGGAGGAGATGAGGAGAACAGGAGGAGACGTGGAGAACAGGAGTAGATGAGGAGAACAGGAGGAGATGTGGAGAACAGGAGGAGATGTGGAGAACAGGAGGAGATGAGGAGAACATGAGGAGATGAGGAGAACAGGAGTAGATGAGGAGAACAGGAGGAGACGTGGAGAACAGGAGGAGAGGAGGAGAACAGGAGGAGACGTGGAGAACAGGAGATGTGGAGAACAGGAGGAGATGAGGAGAACAGGAGGAGAGGAGGAGAACAGGAGGAGATGAGGAGAACAGGAGGAGATGTGGAGAAAAGGAGGAGATGTGGAGAACAGGAGGAGATGAGGAGAAGAAGAGGAGACGTGGAGAACAGGAGGAGACGTGGAGAACAGGAGGAGACGTGGAGAACATGGGGAGAGGTGGAGAACAGGAGGAGACGTGGAGAACAGGAGGAGACGTGGAGAACAGGAGTAGATGAAGAGAACAGGAGGAGATGTGGAGAACAGGAAGAGACGTGGAGAACAGGAGGAGATGTGGAGAACAGGAGGAGATGAGGAGAACAGGAGGAGACGTGGAGAACAGGAGGAGACGTGGAGAACAGGAGGAGACGTGGAGAACAGGAGGAGACGTGAAGAACATGAGGAGAGGTGGAGAACAGGAGGAGAGGTGGAGAACAGGAGTAGATGAGGAGAACAGGAGGAGATGAGGAGAACAGGAGGAGACGTGGAGAACAGGAGTAGATGAGGAGAACAGGAGGAGATGTGGAGAACAGGAGGAGATGAGGAGAACAGGAGGAGACGTGGAGAACAGGAGTAGATGAGGAGAACAGGAGGAGATGTGGAGAACAGGAGGAGAACAGGAGGAGATGTGGAGAACAGGAGGAGACGTGGAGAACAGGAGGAGACATGGACAACAGGAGGAGACGTGGAGAACAGGAGGAGACGTGGAGAACAGGAGGAGACGTGGAGAACAGGAGGAGACGTGGAGAACAGGAGGAGAGGTGGAGAACAGGAGGAGACGTGGAGAACAGGAGGAGACGTGGAGAACATGAGGAGACGTGGAGAACAGGAGGAGATGTGGAGAACAGGAGGAGATGAGGAGAACAGGAGGAGACGTGGAGAACAGGAGTAGATGAGGAGAACAGGAGGAGATGTGGAGAACAGGAGGAGATGAGGAGAACAGGAGGAGATGTGGAGAACAGGAGTAGATGAGGAGAACAGGAGGAGATGTGGAGAACAGGAGGAGATGAGGAGAACAGGAGGAGATGTGGAAAACAGGAGGAGATGAGGAGAACAGGAGGAGATGTGGAGAACAGGAGTAGATGAGGAGAACAGGAGGAGATGTGGAGAACAGGAGGAGATGAGGAGAACAGGAGGAGACGTGGAGAACAGGAGTAGATGAGGAGAACAGGAGGAGATGTGGAGAACAGGAGTAGATGAAGAGAACAGGAGGAGATGTGGAGAACAGGAGGAGAGGTGGAGAACAGGAGGAGACGTGGATAACATGAGGAGATGTGGAGAACAGGAGGAGAGGTGGAGAACAGGAGGAGATGAGGAGAACAGGAGGAGATGTGGAGAACAGGAGGAGACGTGGAGAACAGGAGGAGACGTGGAGAACATGAGGAGACGTGGAGAACAGGAGGAGATGTGGAGAACAGGAGGAGACGTGGAGAACAGGAGGAGACGTGGAGAACATGAGGAGACGTGGAGAACAGGAGGAGATGTGGAGAACAGGAGGAGAGGTGGAGAACAGGAGGAGATGAGGAGAACAGGAGGAGAGGTGGAGAACAGGAGGAGACGTGGAGAACAGGAGGAGACGTGAAGAACATGAGGAGAGGTGGAGAACAGGAGGAGAGGTGGAGAACAGGAGTAGATGAGGAGAACAGGAGGAGATGAGGAGAACAGGAGGAGACGTGGAGAACAGGAGTAGATGAGGAGAACAGGAGGAGACGTGGAGAACAGGAGGAGATGTGGAGAACAGGAGGAGATGAGGAGAACATGAGGAGATGAGGAGAACAGGAGTAGATGAGGAGAACAGGAGGAGACGTGGAGAACAGGAGGAGAGGAGGAGAACAGGAGGAGACGTGGAGAACAGGAGATGTGGAGAACAGGAGGAGATGAGGAGAACAGGAGGAGAGGAGGAGAACAGGAGGAGATGAGGAGAACAGGAGGAGATGTGGAGAAAAGGAGGAGATGTGGAGAACAGGAGGAGATGAGGAGAAGAAGAGGAGACGTGGAGAACAGGAGGAGACGTGGAGAACAGGAGGAGACGTGGAGAACATGGGGAGAGGTGGAGAACAGGAGGAGACGTGGAGAACAGGAGGAGACGTGGAGAACAGGAGTAGATGAAGAGAACAGGAGGAGATGTGGAGAACAGGAAGAGACGTGGAGAACAGGAGGAGATGTGGAGAACAGGAGGAGATGAGGAGAACAGGAGGAGACGTGGAGAACAGGAGGAGACGTGGAGAACAGGAGGAGACGTGGAGAACAGGAGGAGACGTGAAGAACATGAGGAGAGGTGGAGAACAGGAGGAGAGGTGGAGAACAGGAGTAGATGAGGAGAACAGGAGGAGATGAGGAGAACAGGAGGAGACGTGGAGAACAGGAGTAGATGAGGAGAACAGGAGGAGATGTGGAGAACAGGAGGAGATGAGGAGAACAGGAGGAGACGTGGAGAACAGGAGTAGATGAGGAGAACAGGAGGAGATGTGGAGAACAGGAGGAGAACAGGAGGAGATGTGGAGAACAGGAGGAGACGTGGAGAACAGGAGGAGACATGGACAACAGGAGGAGACGTGGAGAACAGGAGGAGACGTGGAGAACAGGAGGAGACGTGGAGAACAGGAGGAGACGTGGAGAACAGGAGGAGAGGTGGAGAACAGGAGGAGACGTGGAGAACAGGAGGAGACGTGGAGAACATGAGGAGACGTGGAGAACAGGAGGAGATGTGGAGAACAGGAGGAGATGAGGAGAACAGGAGGAGACGTGGAGAACAGGAGTAGATGAGGAGAACAGGAGGAGATGTGGAGAACAGGAGGAGATGAGGAGAACAGGAGGAGATGTGGAGAACAGGAGTAGATGAGGAGAACAGGAGGAGATGTGGAGAACAGGAGGAGATGAGGAGAACAGGAGGAGATGTGGAAAACAGGAGGAGATGAGGAGAACAGGAGGAGATGTGGAGAACAGGAGTAGATGAGGAGAACAGGAGGAGATGTGGAGAACAGGAGGAGATGAGGAGAACAGGAGGAGACGTGGAGAACAGGAGTAGATGAGGAGAACAGGAGGAGATGTGGAGAACAGGAGTAGATGAAGAGAACAGGAGGAGATGTGGAGAACAGGAGGAGAGGTGGAGAACAGGAGGAGACGTGGATAACATGAGGAGATGTGGAGAACAGGAGGAGAGGTGGAGAACAGGAGGAGATGAGGAGAACAGGAGGAGATGTGGAGAACAGGAGGAGACGTGGAGAACAGGAGGAGACGTGGAGAACATGAGGAGACGTGGAGAACAGGAGGAGATGTGGAGAACAGGAGGAGACGTGGAGAACAGGAGGAGACGTGGAGAACATGAGGAGACGTGGAGAACAGGAGGAGATGTGGAGAACAGGAGGAGAGGTGGAGAACAGGAGGAGATGAGGAGAACAAGAGGAGAGGTGGAGAACAGGAGGAGACGTGGAGAACAGGAGGAGACGTGAAGAACATGAGGAGAGGTGGAGAACAGGAGGAGAGGTGGAGAACAGGAGTAGATGAGGAGAACAGGAGGAGATGAGGAGAACAGGAGGAGACGTGGAGAACAGGAGTAGATGAGGAGAACAGGAGGAGATGTGGAGAACAGGAGGAGATGAGGAGAACAGGAGGAGACGTGGAGAACAGGAGGAGACGTGGAGAGGAGACGTGGAGAACAGGGGTAGATGGAGAACAGGAGGAGATGAGGAGAACAGGAGGAGATGTGGAGAACAGGAGGAGATGTGGAGAACAGGAGGAGACGTGGAGAACAGGAGGAGATGAGGAGAACAGGAGGAGATGAGGAGAACAGGAGGAGACGTGGAGAACAGGAGTAGATGAGGAGAACAGGAGGAGATGTGGAGAACAGGAGGAGATGAGGAGAACAGGAGGAGATGTGGAGAACAGGAGGAGATGAGGAGAACAGGAGGAGACGTGGAGAACAGGAGGAGACGTGGAGAACAGGAGGAGACGTGGAGAACAGAAGGAGACGTGGAGAACAGGAGGAGATGAGGAGAACAGGAGGAGACGTGGAGAACAGGAGGAGACGTGGAGAACATGGGGAGAGGTGGAGAACAGGAGGAGATGTGGAGAACAGGAAGAGACGTGGAGAACATGAGGAGATGAGGAGAACAGGAGTAGATGAGGAGAACAGGAGGAGACGTGGAGAACAGGAGGAGAGGAGGAGAACAGGAGGAGACGTGGAGAACAGGAGATGTGGAGAACAGGAGGAGATGAGGAGAACAGGAGGAGAGGAGGAGAACAGGAGGAGATGAGGAGAACAGGAGGAGATGTGGAGAAAAGGAGGAGATGTGGAGAACAGGAGGAGATGAGGAGAAGAAGAGGAGACGTGGAAAACAGGAGGAGATGAGGACAATAGGAGGAGACGTGGAGAACAGGAGGAGATGAGGAGAACAGGAGGAGATGTGGAGAACAAGAGGAGACGTGGAGTCAGGAGGAGACGTGGAGAAAAGGAGGAGATGTGGAGAACAGGAGGAGATGAGGAGAACAAGAGGAGACGTGGAGAACAGGATTAGATGAGGAGAACAGGAGGAGATGAGGAGAACAGGAGGAGACATGGAGAACAGGAGGAGACGTAGAGAACAGGAGGAGAGGTGGAGAACAGGAGGAGATGTGGAGAACAGGAGGAGACGTGGAGAACAGGAGGAGATGTGGAGAACAGGAGGAGATGTGGAGAAAAGGAGGAGATGAGGAGAACAGGAGGAAACGAGGAGAACAAGAGGAGTGTGGAGAACAGGAGGAGATGTGGAGAAAAGGAGGAGACGTGGAGAACAGGAGGAGATGTGGAGAACAGGAGGAGACGTGGAGAACAGAAGGAGATGTGGAGAAAAGGAGGAGATGTGGAGAACAGGAGGAGATGAGGAGAACAGGAGGAGATGTGGAGAACAGGAGGAGATGAGGAGAACAGGAGGAGATGAGGAGAACAGGAGGAGATGTGGAGAACAGGAGGAGATGTGGAGAACAGGAGGAGATGAGGAGAACAGGAGGAGATGAGGAGAAAAGGAGGAGATGTGGAGAACAGGAGGAAACGTGGAGAACAGGAGGAGATGAGGAGAAAAGGAGGAGATGAGGAGAAAAGGAGGAGAGGTGGAGAACAGGAGGAGATGTGGAGAACAGGAGGAAATGTGGAGGACAGGAGGAGAGGTGGAGAACATGAGGAGATGTGGAAAACAGGAGGAGATGAGGAGAACAGGAGGAGACGTGGAGAACAGGAGGAGACGTGGAGAACAGGAGGAGAGGTGGAGAACAGGAGGAGATGAGGACAACAGGAGGACACATGGAGAACATGAGGAGACGTGGAGAACAGGAGGAGACGAGGAGAACAGGAGGAGATGAGGAGAACATGAGGAGACGTGGAGAACATGAGGAGATGAGGAGAACAGGAGGAGATGTGGAGAACAGGAGGAGACGTGGAGAACAGGAGGAGATGAGGAGAACAGGAGGAGATGAGGAGAACAGGAGGAGACGTGGAGAACAGGAGGAGACGTGGAGAACAGGAGGAGACGTGGAGAACAGGAGGAGATGAGGAGCAGCAGCAGCAGTCGAATGGAAACCAGAAGGACTGGAGAACAGTGGAACCCAGAGGTCTGCATACAGGAACTAACAGGAGACGAGACTCAGGTGAACCAGAGCAGCCAATCAGAACAGAGAGAGACAGACAGAAACAGGAAGTAAACAAGAGAGGAGAGGGAATTTAACAATAAAACAGGAAGTGGCTGAAACGGAACAAGAGACCTCGAAACAAAGAGAAAGGAGAGAAGACAGAAAACCAGGAACCTCGACGGGCCTCGGTTCAGAACAGGAAGCTGCTTCAGTGTCAGACGGTCTGTCAGCTTCTTTTAGCTTCAACTGATTAGCAGCAAATAAAACAGAACGTCAGACTCTGATCTTCTGTTTCCACAACATCTTCTGCACCGCATCAGTCAAGAAAACCAGAGACCTGAGCATATTGTTTTATTTTAACTTTTTTTATTTAATATTTTTTTAGTTTAATTTTTGTAATTTAATGTTTTTAATTAATTTTTTTATTTTAACTTTTTAATATAACAATGTTTATTTAAATTTAATGTTTTTTAAAATTTAACATTTTTTTAATTTAATAACTTTTCTATTATACTACTTTTTAACATTTTTTTTATTTTAACAATTTTTTTATTTTAATGGTTTTTTAACATTTTCATTTAACATTGTTATTTACCATTTTTTGGTTTAACATTTTTTTAATTAATGTTTTTATTTAATTTTTTTATATAACTTTTTTAAATTTAACATTTTAAAAAATTTAACAACTTTTTTTATTTAACACTTTTTATATAACATTTTTTAAATTTACTGTTTTTGATTTAATAAAATGCAGGTCAGTAATACTGAACTAGTTTATCAGTGGAACATTCAGACCTGGTGGCAGAAAGGAGAAACTGATTTACATTATTTACAGCTTCGTCCTTGTTTTTAGGATCAACATGTAAATTAATACGTTCTTCCTGTGATTTCACTGAGATGAATAAAGTTTTAAGTTTCATTTTTTTCTCAGCCGTGAACGTTCTCCTGGAGTAACGAAGTCTTTACCTGTGTCAGGAGGTTTAATCTGCAGATCAGCATCAGTCAGTACAGCAGGCCCCATTAAAGCCCATTAAAGCCCCATTAAAGCCCATTAAAGCCCATTAAAGCCCATTAAAGCTGCCTCACGCCTCCATTCTCACACCTGGAACCAGGTGTTAGAGGTGAACCTCCTCCTCCCTGCTGGACCACCGTGAACTGAGCTGCTGTGATGCTGTCGGACGTCCACACTGAGCACGTGCAGACCGGGGGCCTCCCTCGGCTCAGAGGGAATCTGTTTTGCTCACCAGGTTGCTCGGCAACCGTGACGTCACCGCAGAGCCCGACAAAGAGGCAGAGGGGAAGAGGAAGATCACCACGGCGACGCTGAGCTGATGTAACAGGAAGTGGATCGATGCAGACTCAGAATGAATAAACGTATTGATCCTTATTGAAGCGCCGAGGAGAAGCTGATCGATCAGGAAAACACACGATACTGAAGAGAGAGAACCAGAGCAGCAGAACCAGAACAGCAGAACCAGAGCAGCAGAACCAGAACAGAAGAACCAGAGCAGCAGAACCAGAACAGCAGAACCAGAACAGCTGAACCAGAGCAGCAGAACCAGAACAGCAGAACCAGAACAGCAGAACCAGAACAGCAGAACCAGAACAGCAGAACCAGAGCAGCAGAACCAGAGCAGAAGAACCAGAACAGCAGAACCAGAACAGCAGAACCAGAACAGCAGAACCAGAGCAGCAGAACCAGAGCAGCAGAACCAGAACAGCAGAACCAGAGCAGCAGAACCAGAGCAGCAGAACCAGAACAGCAGAACCAGAGCAGCAGAACCAGAACAGCAGAACCAGAGCAGCAGAACCAGAACAGCAGAACCAGAGCAGCAGAACCAGAACAGCAGAACCAGAGCAGCAGAACCAGAACAGAAGAACCAGAGCAGCAGAACCAGAACAGCAGAACCAGAACAGCTGAACCAGAGCAGCAGAACCAGAACAGCAGAACCAGAACAGCAGAACCAGAACAGCAGAACCAGAACAGCAGAACCAGAACAGCAGAACCAGAGCAGCAGAACCAGAACAGCAGAACCAGAACAGCAGAACCAGAGCAGCAGAACCAGAACAGCAGAACCAGAACAGCAGAACCAGAACAGCAGAACCAGAGCAGCAGAACCAGAGCAGAAGAACCAGAACAGCAGAACCAGAACAGCAGAACCAGAACAGCAGAACCAGAGCAGCAGAACCAGAACAGCAGAACCAGAACAGCTGAACCAGAGCAGCAGAACCAGAGCAGAAGAACCAGAACAGCAGAACCAGAACAGCAGAACCAGAACAGCAGAACCAGAACAGCAGAACCAGAGCAGCAGAACCAGAGCAGAAGAACCAGAACAGCAGAACCAGAACAGCAGAACCAGAACAGCAGAACCAGAACAGCAGAACCAGAGCAGCAGAACCAGAGCAGCAGAACCAGAACAGCAGAACCAGAACAGCAGAACCAGAACAGCAGAACCAGAGGAGCAGAACCAGAACAGCAGAACCAGAGCAGCAGAACCAGAACAGCAGAACCAGAGCAGCAGAACCAGAACAGCAGAACCAGAACAGCAGAACCAGAGGAGCTGAACCAGAACAGCAGAACCAGAACAGCAGAACCAGAACAGCAGAACCAGAGCAGCAGAACCAGAACAGCAGAACCAGAACAGCAGAACCAGAGCAGCAGAACCAGAACAGCAGAACCAGAACAGCAGAACCAGAGGAGCAGAACCAGAGCAGCAGAACCAGAGCAGCAGAACCAGAGCAGCTCCTGGACGTTTAGAGCCTGAAGGAGTCGTTTTAACTCACTGTGGTTCATCTTTAACTGCAGCTCTGTGGAACCAGAACATCATGAAGTAGAGAAGAACTCAGACATGAACCGACAGTTCAGCTTTTTACGTCTCTTTGTTTCACATTCTGGAGGCTCCATGTTGTTTCTGCATCTTTACTTCTATTTAACACATTTTAAAAACCCTGAAATCCACATGTTGAAGTTTTTGGTCCTTTTATTTCTCCCTGTGAACCTCTGGTGCTCATTTAACGTTACATTTTGGTTGTTTTACACGTTCTTTTGACCATGTTGCTTCACGTTTCATCCACTTATATGACCCGTGGATGTTTTCTGAAGTTGTTTTTATCTCATTAAAGGTCGCCCTCCGTCTTTTTGCTCCACTTATCGGCTGTTTCAGGTCTTTTTCGACTGTTTCACATCATGTTTTGTCCCTTTGATGTCTTCCAGAGCTGTGCTGCTCCACATTTCACATTTTATTATTATTATTATTATATTTCTACATATTTAAACGTCCCTCCTCCGTCCCCGTCAGGTCCTCTCTGTTGTCTCTTTACAGTATATTTACTGTCCCAGGGTCCTACAGGAAGCTGTGACTGACAGCAGGATGCTGAAGGCAGCAGCAGCAGGAAGCTGAGAGGCCGTGTGATTAAATGGACACCAGCAGCAGCTTTTCTGTGTCAAACATCCGTCACTTACAGCGCCGAGATAATCTTCATGATCCAAGCACTTCTAAATATAGAGCCCTGCCAGAACTGGGTCGGCTGCTCGCTCCACAGCTCTGCAGCCACAAACGCAGCCTCCATCTACACCTGCATCCTCATCCTCACCATCCTCACCATCATCCTCGCCATCACCACCATCATCATCATCATCATCCTCATCCTCACCATCACCATCATCACCATCATCATCCTCACCATCACCACCATCATCATCATCACAAAAACCAGACACAGAAGGACCATAAAGTGACAAAAACGAGACACGAAACATCAAAAACGCGACCATAAAGCAGCAAAATCATCCCAAAGAAACCAGAAAAGACCAAAATGAGATGAAAAATGATAAAAACAAGACACGAAACAAGAAAAAAAGAACATAAAATGACCTTAAAGTGACTAAATTGTCCAAAACAAGACATAAAATGACAAAAATGAGACACAAAACAAAACACAGGAGACAGAATGACGTAGAACACAGTCAAAGAGACACAACGGGACAAAAATGAGACAAAAAAACGACCAAAACAAGAGTTGGGACGAATAAAACAAGACACAAAGCCAAAGAAAGGAGACCAAAAAGACAAAGAAGAGACAAAAACAGTCAAAAAGACACACAAAACCACCAAAACAAGACAAAAAAAGGACAAAAACGAGACACGAAACATCAAAAAAAAAAACCAACACCCAGATGGTACGGTCCAACCAGAACTAAACACAGGAAGTAAACTATCCTCCAAGTCCAAACGAGAACTATCAAAATAAAACAGAGACATCAACACTACTGAACAGCTGCACACGTATGTGGTCTTAGTTCTTCAGCAGACTCTAGAGGACTCTAGAGGACTCTGAAGGACTCTGAAGGACTCTAGAGGACTCTAGAGGACTCTAGAGGACTCTAGAGGACTCGGTCGGAGCGTCTCCTCTCAGAGATGGTCTGTTCCAGAGTCTGGAGCTGCTTCAGAGGCGAAGGTGAAAAGTTAAAGTTAAATTTAGATCCTCGTATGTTTCAGAGGAAACGCTGCTTCATCCTTAAAAGGCCTGGAGCTGTCAGCAACCACACAACACACACACACTATACACACACTATACACACACTATACACACACACTATACACACTACATACACACACACACTATATACACACACTACACACACAATACACACTACATACACACTATACACACTACATACACACACACACTATATACACACACTACACACACACTATATACACACTATACACACACACTATACACACACTATATACACACACTATACACACACTATATACACACACTACACACACACTACACACACACTATATACACACACACACGATATACACACACTACACACACAATACACACTATATACACACTATACACACTACATACACACACAATACACACTATATACACACACTATATACACACACTACACACACACTGTATACACACTATATACACACTATACACACTACACACACACTATATACACACAACACACACACTACACACACACACACTATATACACACTACACACACACACACTATATACACACTACACACACACACACAACACACACTGTATACACTATACACACTATATACACACTAGTACTACTACACCGAGTACGTCAGGGGCTGGGGGCGGGGTTATGGTGACCAACCATCAACGGTGGAAAGGGACACACAAGCGCTAATTAGTGTCCTTGTTCTCCAGGACGTCCCTGGTCCCATCACACATGTATTGGAATGACTCCCGGGACACACGGAAGTTTACCACAAACTGTTGACCTGAAATCCGCTACAGTTGTGTCCCACCAGTAGCGTGATCACGGATGTGTCCAGGCAACAGGAGGACCTCCGCCTCACAATCAGCCTTAAGACCATCTATAGAGATAAACATAGATATTATCATCAACTTACTGCGTTTGTTTAACTGCTATGTAATGGATGCTAGCGTAGTGGTTTTATGGTGACCCAATGGCTCCAACTGGACTCAAAGCAAACAGGTTCTTAGGAGGAACCAGATTAGAACCAACGAAGCACCAGAACTAGACCTGGTTCTTCTTGGTGGAGGAGGGGGACCAGTGACTGTATAATGTGTATCGACTGATTTCAGGACAGAACCTGTGACACTGAATGGACAGTTTACTGTGACGTCTAAGAACAGAACAGACCTCCTAACCTGAACCCTCTGGTCCACGCTGGTCTAGAACTTCAACATCTGGTACTGACTGGATCAGCTGAGGTCTGAGGGGTTCTAATGGACTCTGAACATGGATCTGAGGTTCTGATGGATCCTGTGGATCCTCCAGTTCTACCTGAGGAGGTCTGATCTGTGATTATCACGTCTGTTCTCACGTTGATGAGCAAACAGGGTATTTATGGAAGCCGGGCGTCATGGCAACAGGGGATGGTGTTAAAGCAGAGGGAGTTCAGAGGAACAGCAGCACCGATGGTTCTGGTTCTACTGGGTTTAGAGGGACCAGCAGCACCACTAGTCCTGGTTCTACTGGGTTTAGAGGGACCAGCAGCACCACTAGTCCTGGTTCTACTGGGTTTAGAGGGACCAGCAGCACCGATGGTTCTGGTTCTACTGGGTTTAGAGGGACCAGCAGCACCACTAGTCCTGGTTCTACTGGGTTTAGAGGGACCAGCAGCACCGATGGTTCTGGTTCTACTGGGTTTAGAGGGACCAGCAGCACCACTAGTCCTGGTTCTACTGGGTTTAGAGGGACCAGCAGCACCACTAGTCCTGGTTCTACTGGGTTTAGAGGGACCAGCAGCAGCACTAGTCCTGGTTCTACTGGGTTTACAGGGACCAGCAGATGATCCTTCCTGCTCCGTAGAGAATCTAACAGGAGAATCCCTGCATTGATCGAGCTGCTGTCAGGCTCCACATCAGTCTCCTCTGAGCATCGACCCACATCGATCCAGAACCTGCAGACATCAGTGATTCTCTAAAACTGCTGTTGGTGCAGAGTCGATACCTGGAGGAGGTTTTACCTTTTAAAGAGCCTCAGGAGCAGCTGGGACCGGTGCCGGGGTCGGTCCTCAGTCCAAACACTTCTTACTTTACTGTGAAACTAAATTTGAAGTTGAACCAGGTCCCACAGCTCTGAATGTTTTCCATCTACATCCATGTCCTGACATCTTCTATGGTTTTTACTCAGTCGCAGTTTAAGTTCTATGGATTTTACTCAAATTGAGTTGAGGTCACGACACAGAACACTATCAAAATAAATGGTCTGAAATGTTACAAAAGGCTCTGAAACATGCTGGCTTTTCAAAATAAAATGTACGAGGGGGGTCACTTATATGGGGGGCGCCTCAGAGCGAGGACTTCCACAGACCACGTCCATTATTACAGACCTGTACTCTGCTGGCTTGATGTCAGAACATGTCAGAACATGTCACATCCAGCCTCCACACAGCATCCAATCTAAATCAAATCTAAATCAGAACCAAAACATGTCAGTCTGTTGGATCAAGTCCACATCAACATGCGCAAAATAACCTCTGAAATACTGAAACACGAATCAACAAACCAGTCAATGACAAAACACACGACCACCATAATATTTTTAAAAGTCGGCCAGGCTGTGTAATAACCTCCACAATCATGATAAAAGTCTGCAGTAATTAATGCAAAGACCCACAACACAGTGCTAACAATTAATATACGGTTTACAGGCCTACAGATTAGCCCTGACCTTAAAACACAGACCTGGGATCAGCTGCCTTCGCTGTTGGTCCAGAAGACCAGGATGTGGACAGGAGATGACCTGGTTTAATCCCGGATGTGATGAAGGGATCTGGGTCCAGTCTCTCTGATGGGGTCCATCAAGATCAAGAGGCTGTTTTCATGCAGTCTATTGCCATCATCGCCGTCACCGGTGGCCTCCGAGCTGTCCTTATTTCCTCCATCTCCAGCCTCTGTCGGCTCGTCCATGGTGACCCCGGCCCGGCTGTTGGCGGGCCTTCACCGGCAGCAGCCCCTTCAGGTGCAGCGACGTCCACAACCTCGCTTCTGCCGAGGAACTGGCGTCTTGCTGCTCCTCAGATTCCTTCGTCTTCAATTTCTTCGTAAAACCGAAATTTGCAGCAGGTTTTCCTGTTTCTTCTTCCACACTTTGACTCCAAATCATGAACAACAGTTAGCTCTGAAATTCAGCGGCTCAAGCTCAAACGGTCCAGCGCGGTCTTTTTGTTCGTTTCCGGTGTCGGACTTAAAGTGACGTTTGAGCCATAGCGCCCCCACGCTGCAATGGTGAGGACAGGAACTGCAGGCAGGCCGACATCTTTATAAAGTGAAATAGTGATGCACAAATCATACATTAAAAACAGCCTAAAACTACACATGATCCATGACTATGACAACACAAGTAATAATAACAATAATAATAATAAGGAAATACATGGGGAAACCAGGATTTTGACAATATTTAAATGACCCCCCAAAAAACTCACAGATCATGTTTCCAGGAGAGCTCACGTCTCATTAAGGGGGGCTGAGACCCTCCTTGCTCCTCCATAGTTCGCACCTTGACCGCAACCTCCAACGATTCCATCAAATGAAGCTCCGTCAAATCCTTCGGATCACGAACACTGAAGTTCTCCTCCATACAAAGATGGAGATCCTAGAAACCATCATGACTCGCCACCGATGGGCTTCGATGGGCCGGACACCCAAACAAATCCTCCACTGGGAGCTCAGAGCCCCACGATTCAAGGATCAGCTCAGAAACCCTTTGCTGAGGGCTGGAATTGATCCGGTCAGCCGGGAGATGGAAGCTGCAGAAGGAACCGATGGGAGAAGAACAATCCATGAAAGAGCAGCGTCCGTCGAAAACACCAGAAGGAAAATAAAGAAGACGAAGAGAGCCCAGAGGAAAGCCGGAGCTCTCCATCCCCTGAACCTCCAACCCTACCACGTCTCTTCAGATCCAACACAGGACTCATTTCACACTGAAGGAAATGTCCATGAGCGCCCCCACGCCCAGCAACGAGCTCCACCAGTAGAACCATCACTGATCGATCTTAAACTCCTACATCAGAGTCCTGCTGCAGGTTTGACCATTCAGAAGGCTCAGAAATGAGACTAAAAACACTGAATGTGCCTAAAAATCTGAGAGCAGGGCTGAAGAAACCTCCTGGATGAAGGTGAAGCATCTCAGAAGCTCTTTACTGAAGCTCTGAGGATGAATCTAAACGAACGTGGTCCCTAAAAATCACCAACATCCACCGTAAAAAGGTGAAATAAACAGTGTTTTATACTAACAGTATTCAGTAACCAGACCAGCAGTGAAGACTACTGGTTAAACAAGGAGGTGAGCTTTGTTCTGAAAGGACGACAGAGGAAGTAGCACGGATCTAATTAGAGCTAAACTAAATCAAAGGACAGTGCTTCCTTTATGTGATCTGGTTCATTCAGGCTATTTTCTGCTGCCTCACAATAAACAGAATAAACTACAAGATTCCAATTATAGTTCTGAGAATAACAAACGATGTGAGTGAGTCTCTGAATAACCAGATCCTCGTTAAAGACAGACGCTGCCGTCATGTTCAGACGGATAAATCACATTAAAGCTCTCCTCTCGCTCTTCATGTGATGGATGTGAAGCAGCTGAACGTTGAGACACCAAACAGCTGATTCTGGTTAATGACGTAAGTAAATACCGTTTCCTCGTGGCGTCGCTTCAGTCCTTCATCTGGCAGCAGAGGAAATGAAAAGACCTGCATCCTGTTTTATTCTGGTAATCAATATTTGATCTGAAACCAGCGACGGTGAGAAACAGGTCATGGAGAGGATCAGGTGAGCTTCAGCTCCTTGTTCAGGTGTTCTTTCTTAACATGTATCATCAGATGTTTAACAGCTAAACGGATCCAGGAGTCACTTTCAGAACTAGAAAAGCCCTCAGAGAGCTCAGACCTCCACCAAGCAGCTTCAGTCCACCCCCAACACAATCTCCTAAATCACATATTTTGTATGGAACGTTACAGATACTAATGTAATTACAGACAGTTCAAATGTCCTACCAACAATGCGGCCTTCACCCCATCCGACCTAATGAACAGGCGCGGCCTCTAGCGCAGCAGCTCCTAACAGCCTCCCAGCTTCTTAGACAACCGGAGATAAGAATGCCGGCCCAACCGTGCGTATGTCGCTCAGGAAGGAAAGAGAACTCCGTCACTGTCGCTGTCTGTCGCGTGGAGACCCAAAATGTCATGTGGTCAGAGGGGGTTACCCCAAAAACAAGAGTGCCCTCTGGTGGCTTTTAGAGTAAACCGCATTTAATTGTCCACTGAGTTACACTTACATTAAATAAATCCTGGATCCAGACGGTGATCCGGATCAGTCCCAGAATGTCATCATGTGTTCTTTGTCCTATTTCACACATTTCCTGAACATTTCATCCAAATCCGTCCATGAGTTTTCAAGTTATTTTGAACACAAACAAACCAACGCCGGCAAAAACATGGCCTCCTTGGTGGAGGTGATAAAAGCTGTAAGTCTGCATTATTCAGGTCTGAACTCCCACCAACTGTTACTCAAAAGATCAAAAGATGTTTACGTGTCGCACAGCCAAAGCCACAACCAGTCGTTTCATTTCACTGTCGTTTTCACTCACTGTTTACTGTTTTCAGTCGTTGTTGATCACTGCTCACTGTTGCTTTGAGTCGTTTGCTGGTTTTCTCATTGCTGTTTTCACTCACTGTTAGTCGTTTTAACCTCAGTCCTGATTCACTCATTTTCAGTTGCTGTTTATGTCTTTCTTAGTTCCTGTTTACTGTCGCTCATCGTCAGTGTTTACGGTTGTTTTCGGTTGCCGTTTGTCATTTTTGGTCGCTGTTTACTGTTGTTTTTAGTGATTTTCGGTCGCTCTTTTCAGTCTCTTTTCAGTCTCTTTTCATAGTCATTTTCTGCTGCTGTTTACGGTTGATCCGAGTCGTTGTTTACTGATTTTCTCCACCACTGTTCACTGTTTTCAGTCCATCCCAGTCCTGATTCACTGACATTTTTGGTCGCTGTTCGCAGTCATTTTCAGTTGCTGTTTAGTGTCATTTTAAATCACTGTCTACTGTTGTTTTTGGCTGCTACTTCTATCATTTTAGATCACTGTTTCTGGTCGCTTTTTACTGTCACTTTTTACTGTCATGGGTCGCTGTTCGCAGTTATTTTTGATCACTATTTATGCTTTTTTTAGCTTCAATTTCAGTAACTGTTTGCTGTTGCTTTGAGTTGTTGTTTACCATTATTTTTTTTATCGCTGTTCACTGTTGTTTTCAGTTGATCTCCGTCCTGATTCACTGACGTTTTTGGTCACTGTTCTTAGTCATTTTCAGCTGCTGTTTAGTGTCATATTAAATCAGCGTTTACTGTTGTTTTCGGCTGCTGTTCACAGTCATTTTCTATCACTGTTTATGGCTCTTTTTAGTGTCATTTTGAGCTGTTGTTTATGTTGCTCTCATTCACTCATTACTGCTGTTTTCAGTAGCTTTTAGCTGCTGTTTACTGTCATTTCCAGCCACTGTTTACTGTCGTTTACGCTGCTAAAGCTACTCGGAGAGTTGGAAAAGGAACAAACACCAGACAGGGTTAGAAACCTCTGGTGAATGTAGTCGAGTATTTAGCCGTTAAAGAACCAGAACTTCCCCTCAGCAGCTGGTGGAGACCAAAAATGGAGCTAAAACAGAACCAGGAGGTCAGAAATGATGAAAATCAACTGTAATGTTTTACTCTGAAAGTCCAGCTGACAGGATGTATACTAGCATACCAGCTCTAAAGGTCACCACCTGTTTGTGCTGCCCCCTAGTGGCCAATCAGAACGCAAACGTTTCAGAACCAGGCTGTTATATAGAAGTAGTGTTTTATATTCCAGGTTCAAGCCTCAGACCCCATCCACAGCTGGTTCTGACCCTGACACTGTGTGAACAGCGCCTCCTGTCTGCTCTAAGAGGAACTGCGGTGCTGAAGTTGGTGACAGTAAAGACTCGGTTCATCTCAGTCAGACGATCCTTTTACTGATGACTGAACATGTTTCAGCTGCTCTGATAATCATGTTCTGTTCGGTCACTGCGGACATTAAAGGCATCAGTCTGAGTGCAGCTCGTCCTGATCAGACTGTCGGTTGTTCACCTTTTAATCCTGCTGATGAATTACTGTCTGATGGACCTTCATCTCCAGACCTCCAGTGACCCGCAGCCTCCCGTCCACGCACACATGTCCACCCCACTCAGCGTGTTTCCTCCTGGACGGTTCTGATGTTCATCACCAGCCAGAGGAGCTGTCAAGGAATAAAGAACGTCGCTTGGCTGATTGCTTGATGAGATGTAATTAGGGCTGCAGATTAACGACTAAAGCATCTCTGAGGGATCAACGGGCAGCAGATTCACACAGAAGCACATCAGAGGACAGATCATCGGAACATTTCTGAGTGACATCTCCCATCCTGCCGTCCTTGGACTGGACCTCCCTGATGAAGGTCCCTGTGTCGCTGTGGACCAGGTTTTCTGAGAACTGATCCCCCTGAAACACCGACCTGAACCTGAGACCAGACCAGCATCGATCCCACGTTGTGCTGAATCTGTGTTCGGAGCCACAGAGTCTGATTTCAATCCACCACAAACACGTTCAGCTGAGCGCGGAGGCGAAGCAGCATCTCCGGGTCGGAAAAACACAGAAAGTTGGCAGCAGACTGACCCAGAATGAGAACCGGTCCTACCTCTGCTCCGTTAAGCGGCTCTCCTCCGTCCAGTCGAGGCTGTTCCGTCCGAACACTGAGCGACATGCAGCTCGGAGCCTCGGCCACATCCCTCCCATCCAGGCTGAATAATGAGCCTGTTTCCTCTGAGCCCTCCTCCTCCTCCTCCTCCTCCTCCTCCTCCTCCCTGTGATCAACAGCTGCTGCCTCCTCCGTCTGCAGGGTTTGATCTGCTGCTGTCTCTGGGCTGATTCAGGAGTGACTTTAAGGAAAGGACGAGGCTCAAAAGCACAACAGGTGGATTTAAAACATGAACCTCCAGAACCCAGCAGCAGCTTTAAGGACGTGTTAGAAACCATCAGATCCTCCAGCACTAACTGAACAAACCATGTGGTGAAATTAATCACATCCAAGCTCAGCAGCTCACTTTAGTCTCCATGAATCATTTAAACATCCTCCATGAATAAATCTTCTGCTCCAGATTCTGTAAGAAACATTAAAACGCAGACTTTGATTCTGAACCACGTCACTGGAACTGGAACAGAACAAAGCAGCCGCTGGGTTTTTCTACTGCAGATCTTCAGAGACGTTTATCAGGTCTAAGGTGAAAATCTAGATTTAAATGACGTCATTCTGTCCAAGTTCAAAATCCACAACAACAAAAGAGTTTCTGTGAAAACTGAAAAAAATCTACACTTCAAAGCAAAACTGGTTCTTCAGGACCAACTCAGCTGAGAGTCTTCAGGTTGAACTGCAGGCAGTGTTTCCACAGAGAGACTGGTCCCCCTTCTCCACCAAGAAGAACCAGGTCCTAGTTCTGGTTCTTAGTTGGTTCTAATCTGGTTCCTCCATTGACAAGGAGTCCAGTTGGAGCCATTGGGTCACCATAAAACCACTACGCTAGCATCCATTACATAGCAGTTAAACAAACGCAGTAAGTTGATGATAATATCTATGTTTATCTCTATAGATGGTCTTAAGGCTGATTGTGAGGCGGAGGTCCTCCTGTTGCCTGGACACATCCGTGATCACGCTACTGGTGGGACACAACTGTAGCGGATTTCAGGTCAACAGTTTGTGGTAAACTTCCGTGTGTCCCGGGAGTCATTCCAATACATGTGTGATGGGACCAGGGACGTCCTGGAGAACAAGGACACTAATTAGCGCTTGTGTGTCCCTTTCCACCGTTGATGGTTGGTCACCATAACCCCGCCCCCAGCCCCTGACGTACTCGGTGCTTAGCTCTGGACCAGCAAAGAGTTGGTGCTTGCTGAGCTCCAGTTTATAGAACCTGGAGTCGGTGCTTAGGTGGTGGAAACACAAAGAAGTGGAGCTAAGTCAGGCTCTGGATCTGAACTAGACCTGGAACCAGCTCAGTGAAGAAGGAGTATTTGGAACCATTTTGTCTCCTTTCTGTTGTTTTCTGTCTTGTTTTTCTCATTTTGTTTCTCTTTGTGGTCGTTTTCCCTCCTCATCCTCTAGATATGATCTACCTCCATGTTCCATCAGCTGTAGGAAGATGTTCCTCCATGCTGGATGTATCTCCAGCTACTAGATGTTCCTCCATGCTGGATGTATCTCCAGCTACTAGATGTTCCTCCATGCTGGATGTATCTCCAGCTGCTAGATGTTCCTCCATGCTGGATGTATCTCCAGCTACTGTCTCCTCTGTTGCTGCATTTGTTGTTGAAAGCTGCGTATGGATGTATGTATAAATGTCATGTATGTTTTGGTGTTTAGTTTTAAAGGTCCCTCTGACCTCTGCTGGGTTCTCATGTTCAGACGGTTGATGTTGATGTTTGCTGTAAGGTTCTGCTGGGTTTAAAGAGCCAACATGGAGCTCAGAGGACTGAAACCTGCAGCTTCAGTCTGCCTCCTGTTTCTGCAGCTCTACATGACCTTCCTGTGCGACGCCCACACATGTGCACAACATGCACACGCTGCACTTCCTGTGTCACACAGACGTGAAGGTGTCGCTGCTGTTGTTGGGTTTTTCACCTCACAGCCGTTTTCCTCTCACATGTTGGTTTCTCAGCCCTGTCTGCTGGAGGAGGCCGATCCCCCGAGAACCTCTCAGAGCTTCTCAGCAGCTTTAAAACTGCATGAAAGCAGCAGCATCGGACAAACAGAGGCAGAACCCAGCCATGGGAGGCCTGGTGGAGTAAAAGCCTGCAGGCCGGAGCTAATCTGAAGGAAGCTGGCTGCTGCTTCCACCAGAGGAATGCGAGGAGAAAAAACCACAGTTCGCTCTGAGTTTGCAGCGTTTCCCAAAGAAAGCCTGACGTCCACTGATAAGCTCCAGAGAGGCAGCCAGAGTCACATTCAGCTCATTGGACCCAGCAGGAAACAAACAGACCCAAACACAAGCAGCTTGTTTGGCCTCGGACTCAGAATAGCTCAATTACAGGATCCTGAAAACCATCTTGTGACGAATTAAGTTTAATCCGACAAACTCAGCTTTGACTGACTCAACTGGAGATTTATTCATTTTATTTCATTTATTTATTTTATTTTAATTTGACAAAGCAGAAGCTGAGCAGCGTTCATGTTCATGTTCATGTTCATCAGCAGCATCTCGCTTTAATACTGAACCAGGATGTGATGCAACCCTGGAGAGGAACATGAGGGTTCTACATTATCGTCACCAAACATTTAAAAAATTAAAAATAGAGCATTACAGAATTTCCTCCTCTAAGGCAGGAGCCTGCAACCTTTGTGCACCACAGACTGGTTTCAGGCAAGACAATTGTCTTATTTAAAACTGGTCGGTGGTGAAAAAAATAATGATAACATTTTTTTAAATGTGACGTTTTTTAAAATGTAATGTTTTTTTTTTAATTTAATAGTTTTTTAAAATTTTACATTTTCTAATTTATCTTTTTTTAAATTTAACTTTTAAATTTACATTTTTTAAAATTTAGCATCTTTTTTATTTTAACGTTTTTGGAATTTAATTTTTTTTTAATTTAACATTTTTTAAATTTAACGTTTTTTTAATTTGACGTTTTTTAATTTAACATTTTTTAATTTATTGTTTTTTTAATTTAATGTTTTTTAAAATACAACATTTTTTAATTTAATGTTTTTTTAAATTCAACATTTTTTAATTTATTGTTTTTTAATTTAATGTTTTTAAAAATTTAACATTTTTTCCAATTTAATATTTTTTAATTTAATGTTTTTAAAAATTTAACATTTTTTCCAATTTAATATTTTTTAATTTAATGTTTTTTAAAAACTTGCCATTATTTAAATTTAACTTTTTTAATTAAACAACCTTTTAAAAATTTAACAATGTTTTTTTTATTAATTTTGGAAGCGAGCACAGATGGAAGTGGCAGGAAGACGCCACGGATTTTTCAACATAAGACACCCTGCAGACTCCACCAGCAAACACAGAAAGAATAAACAAAATGTCTTCATCTTTCTGTGCGGCCTGGTACCAAATGTCTGATGGAGGTGGAAGGATCATTTTTATAACAGTGTCGTTTGTCGGTTGAATTTAAGTTTATAAGACGTCGTCTGAACTCGAGGAGATTGATCCAGACTGTTTTTTGTTGAGTGACTGAGCGAAGTCTTGAGCTTTAACCAGAAAAAAGTAACTAACAAAGCTGATTGAAGCACTGAGACATGACTGGAGCTGGTGTTTGTCAGGCTCTTCAACCCTGACCCTGATCTATGCAGACTATGTTTATCATCACAGTCTTACTGGTGTGTTTCCTCCTGAGCACAGAGATCCATGATTTACAGCAGAACTCCATCAGCTCATTGTGAAGCTTTGTTCTTTCATTCAGTGTAGATTCATTTTCATTTGCTCTGAAGAGGAAACTCTGCAACGTTCTAGTTCAGTTTACCTTCCTGTGTTTTTCCAATGATGCATTAAAATCTCTTGTTCTTATGTTTCATTCTAGCAGCAGCAAACTGGGAGCAAACACTGAATATGCAGAAGGTTCCAGGACCAAACCGGGCTGCTTCGTGGTCTACACTTTACCAAAGACCTCTTCTGTTGCAGGTCAGTCGTGTAAATCATAAAGTAGTTTTCTATGCAGATAAATCTTTGGTCTGTTTCAGCTCCTGCAGTCTTCCCTTCATTGTCTGCACCTGAGCAGCTCAGACAAACAGAAAGTGAACCAACCTCCTCTACAGCTTCCAGACTAACCGCTGCTTCTGTTCGTCAGACCTGGACTCGGTGGGCGTCCCTCTCAAACCGTCGTGGTGAAGATCTGGGAGGACGTCAGGCCGGATTCACCTCAGGAGGACCAGCTTCAGAGCTCCGACCGAGCCGAGCAGAGTTCAGAGACGCGGGTTTGAAGGCCACGAGTCGGTTTGTTTTCACCTGCTGCGACTCTGGAGATCCTCCGAGCGTAAAGAGAGCGCTCCACGTGGGTCTGAGCAGCCGGTTTCACTTCCTCTGAGCTTCACATGTTCTATCTGAGAGCTGGAAACCGTCTGCAGCGGCGTGCAGAGCTGTGGACCGAACGCCCACGGAGCTGCAGCAGCGTGCACGTCAATAACACAACTGAAATAAGTGACCCACAGACAGACAACAGCAGCCGTTCTTCATGGAACATATTAGCAGCAGCAGCATTCATTCATGTGAGCTCCATTCATCTGCAGCATCACCTCCCCCACAGACGGCATCAAAGCTCTCCACAGCCATCGGCAGCATTTATGCACATCTCATAATAGAGCACACTCAGGCTGGAAGTGGCTGACGACTCAATTACCGACCCGAGTGGGCTGGCTTCTCTCTTTTAGCGGCCTTGACATCAAACGTTCACTTCTCCATCAGACAGCAGGCGTTTCTGAGAAGCACCGAGGAGTATTTAATAAAACTGGAATGAAAGCTCAGGATTTCTGACTGAGCCTCCACAGAGCAGCGAAAACACACAGATAAATGGAAAACAGCGAGACAGAACCACACGGAAGTACAGGTTAATACAAACGGACTGCACAGTTCAAGTTTCCAGTTCTAGTTGAGTTTTTAAATGTCCAGTTAACAGATTTTTCCAAATGTTGCATTAAAAACCATCTGTTCTTTGTTGTCTTAAAGCTACTAATGCACGGTGGGAGTTTAGCTGGTAAAGGGGCACCATGAGAAAGTCTTCTGTGCTGCTTAATGACCTCAGGACTAATATTAAACTAAATGTGGAGAAATTTCTACATCTGTGTGGAACATCTGACAGCAGTTTTCACCACTTCTTAATGTTTGTGTACAAGTACAGTTGTAAACAAAGAAATGGATATTGATTAATGCTGATATGATGATCATTTAATTCCTGTAATCCGACCCGATTATGATCTGGAAGTTCTTAGACTTAGTTCTAGTGTCTAGTTTTCTAGTTCTAGTTTAGTTTTTAAATGTCCAGCGATGTTAACAGATTTTTCCAAATTAGTTGCATTAAAAACATCCATCCTTTGTTATCTAATAATTGGTAATATTTAGTGGGAGTTTAGCTGGTAAATGGGCACCATGAGAGAGTCTTCTGTGCCGCTTAATGACCCCAGGAAAGCAAAGTAACATTAAACCAAACAGGAAGAAACCGGGGCAGGATTTCTACATCTGTGTGGAACGGTTTTCACCACTTGTTAAGATTTTTGTGTAGCTAAAGATGTAAACAAAGAAATGGATATTGATTAGTGCTGATATGATGATCATTTAATTCCTGCAGTTGGTCCCGATTATGATCTGGAAGTTGTAGTTTCTAGTTTTCTAGTTCTAGTTTAGTTTTTAAATGTCCAGTCATGTTGACAGATTTTTCCAAATGTTGCATTAAAAAACATCCATCCTTTGTTGTCTTAAAGCTAGTCATGCATGGTGTGAGTTTAGCTGGTAAAGGGGCACCATGAGAGAGTCTTCTGTGTTGCTTACTGACCTCAGGACAGCAAACTAACTTTAAACTAAACAGGAAGAAACCAGGGCAGGATTTCTTTTTTTTTTTTAGATTTATTTTTGGCCTTTTGTGCCTTTATTAGATAGGACAGTGGATAGAATCGGAAATGGGTGAGAGTGGGGAAGGACATGCGGTAAACGCCCGAGGTCGGAGTCGAACCCGGGACAGCCGCTACGCCTCTGCACTTGGGTCACGCGACATAACCATTAGGCTATCAGGGCACCCCAGGATTTCTACATCTATGTGGAACATCTGATGGCAGTTTTCACCACTTGTTAACGCTATTGCCTAGCATACAGATGTAAATGAAGAAATGGGTATTGATTAATGCTGATATGATGATCATTTAATTTCTGTAATCGGACCAGATTATGATCTGGAAGTTCCAGGCTCTGGTTTTCTAGTTGTAGTTTGTTTTTTAAATGTTTGGTGATAACGTCGCATTGAGAACATCTATCCTTTGTTATCGTAGAACTAAAAATGTCCCGATGAAGTTTTGTTTTTCCCCTCCCGATCCGATCTCAGTCATTATATATTTAACATCTGCTGATACCGCACACCGTTCTCCCAGATAATACACACTTAAAGTATTTTAGATCACTTGTACTGACCGGTCGCGCCACCAGGGGGAGCCTCTTCCAGCAGAGAGCACTGTGGGTAGTTTAGCTGGTAAAGGGGCACCATGAGAGAGTCTTCAGTGCCGCTTAATGACCTCATGACAGCAAACTAATATAAACTAAATTTAAAAAACAAAATAACTGACCCTGTTCACGATCACTAATCAGAACTTACTCTGAAGAATCAACAGCACAGGTCATTTTATAACAAGTGAAGGCAGCAGCAGGTCGTACTGTTGGATTTGTGGAGTAATTAATATTGTCAAGGAGCACACAGAGGTAATCACTGGAGCTAAATACTTGAAGAGGCTGCTGCTGAAAAAGAACAGACTCTTAAAATGAGGTTTGATTTACTATACGGGGGTTTTGCAGGAATCCTTCACACAGACATCATCAGAGCTGCTCTGCTGTGGATCTAATGTATGCAGTCGGTCCAGATTCATCACAGAAAGCCAATAATGGGTTTATATGTGGAATATTGAGCAGCTGGACTTCCCCTGGGACGGAGGCATTAGGAGGAGTTAAGGCTGAGCATCACTCTACCGTCCTCACCACCATCTACTGCCCTGATGAAAAGCTGCTCTAATGGTTGCTTTATATTCTGTACTGAGGCTTTCTGCTCACATCTCCCAGAAACACATCAGAGCCTCTTAAAATGGAGTCAGCATGAGAAATATCTGCCCTTTATAATGCAGTAATTAACTAACAGGCTCCATCAGTCTGAGCCACTCTGATGCTAATTCATGCTCAGGCTCAACACTCGTGGCCAGAAAGAGGGAAACGTGAATCACAGAGAATCAATCCATCGATCGACTTCACCTCATGCAGGACGTGACGTTTACTCAGCCAACTACAGCCAATCAGGACGTCCTGTCAACGAGGCTTAAACGCTGCTGTAACTGATGAACTCCAGCTGACAGATATGATTTGGCTGAATATGTCGGTCGGTATAAATCATCACACTCCACCTCCGTACTTCACTGTCAGGACTATGATCCACTGTGGTGGTCCTGGTCAGGTTCTGGACTCCATCTGAGCCCAACTCATTGATCTTCATGTGACCAAACAATGTTCTCCAGCATCCATCAGGCTTCTCTTCATCTTCTTTAGCTCCATCTGGAAGTTTAGTTGTGAGCAGCAGCCAGGTTTAGTTGTGGTCCTCCGTCCATAGAGGTTGATGTTCTCCAGGCTCCTCCACACTGTCTGAGCTCCACACTAACTCTGGTCTCCATTGATCAGCCCTGGTCCAAGTGTGAAGCAGCTGCCGTCTGTTGTCCACAGCTAGATAGTGAAAGTAGTTCCCTGTCCGTGGAGTCATTGTAGGAGCTCTGATCAGTGCTACTATGGCTCCTTCTAGACCTCCTGGTTCCTGCTGACACTGGGCTTCACTGGTTCTTAGTGGATCACTGGTCTTCCTGGATCCTTTTCCATCTTTGTCCAGTCTCACAGTCACATTGTTCACTTCCTCTGTTCACTTCTTCTCCATGTGGAGCCATGATGCAGACATAGATAGACCCAGTCCACAGGTCCAGACCTGGTCCATAGATAGACCCAGTCCGTAGGTCCAGACCTGGTCCATAGATAGACCCAGTCCATAGGTCCAGACCTGAGGAGGTTCTCAGTAGAACCATGTTCATCATCAGACTGATGGAACCACAGCTGGACCGTTGTTTGTTGTTTTTAATTGAGCAAAAATACTCAGCATGTAGAATTTATCCTATAAATGAACCTCTAAACTCCTTTGGTACCAGCCTGCTGCTCAATGTCTAGTTAGCAAACCAACAACGGTAATGATTACACATAATCAATCTTCAAATGTCGCCTTCTAAGCAGGTGAGATCGATGACCACTGCAGTGAAATGATGAGTGTCTAGAACGATCTATCAGCCCTGAGGGAGGAACAGCCAGACTCTCCAACTGTCAGAGCTCAAACTCTGCAGCAGACTGAAGATAATCAGTCAGAAGAAACATCCAAATATCAGATTCAACATCATTTTAACCCAGAGATCTTAATTCCAGAGGTGGAGGAGACCAAAGACGGAGCTAAAAGGGACCAAATATTGGACTTAGCAGCCTGCTGTCATACAAAGACCTGTTTTCTTTTACGTGCAAAGTCTCACTGCGTTAGTTCCTTCTGCAAATCCACATCTGAGCGGGAGATTTTAAAATCACCTTCAGAAATGTTTGAGGAGTGTAAAGACCGTAAATTTTCATATATTTTAAATTCTCACAATTATTCAGGAAAATAACACCAGATTGAAAAAGTGATGTTCCATTTATTTATAGCCTAAAAATAGTCTAATTTAAATATAACTAGTCTAGAAATACTGACAGCTAACATATTCCGAGGAACACTGCAGGGTTCTTAGTAGCTTTGGACTCCAAAAGGAAGATTTCATGGACTTGAATGGGACTGATTGGTCTGAACTGAACGTTGACTGCACAGATGAATAAATGTTAACGTGTCCGACTCTGACTTTAGTGCTATTTATAGCTCAGTGTTGTAGAGTAAAAGGCTTTATTCAGTAATGATGGTTTCCATACATGTGGAGGTGAAACAATGCCGTTACCTCCTGAGCTCATTACTCCTCAGCGTGGAGCTCTCAGCCTCTTGAAGTCGTCCCAGATGGCCGATCCGGTGGGTGGATGTGGAGCTGCAGAGGAGGCGCTGAAGGACGCTAATATCCAGCACGGCTTTGATCCGACGAGGTAAATCCCTCTCTGATGTCACCGAGCCTCCGAACGCCTCGCAGCTGACTGTTAATGAGGAAACACAAGCGTTCAGGTGAGGAAACATTAAAGTGTTGTAGAGGCGTGAAACCAGCTTTACAGTCCCACAACAGCAGGTTTAGGACGGTCCTCCAAACCCATCCAGGAGGCTGAAGAAAACATGGTGCAAAATCAAGAGCTGAAGGCTGATGGACGTAAAAACACCAGCAACACAACAGTGAAGCCACACCGTCGTAACGAAACATTTAAGGTAGAAAAAGAAAAAAAAATCCAACATCATAAATACAATAAATATTTAAGAGGTTGGTTTGTTGGTCGACACACGGATCAGACTATCCTCGTGGTTTCAGCCGTAGCATCTGGACTAGCTTGAGTTCCTAGAAGACGTTTCACTTCTCATCCAAGAGGCTTTAAGCCTTGAATAGTTCCTTGAAGTTGTCAACAGCCTCCTCAAAGACCTTAAAAACCTACCTCTAGATCCTTAAAAAACCCTCAAAAACCTCCCTAAAGGCCTAGAATATGTCCTTGAATATCTCAAAAACCTAAAAACCTCAAATATCTCCTTGAATGTCTTGAATAATTTACTGAAGTCATCAACAACCTCCTTAAAGACCCTAAAAACCTATTTAAAGACTTCAAAAACTTCCCTTAAGACCTCAAGAACCTCCTTAAAGACCTCGAAAACCTCTAAATCCTTTTTAAAAACCCTCAAAAACCTCCTTAAAAGGCCTAGAATATGTCCTTAAATATCTCAAAAACTTCATTGAAGACCTCAAAACCTCAAATATCTCCTTGAATGTCTTGAATAATTCACTGAAGTCATCAACAATCTCCTTAAAGACGTTACAAACCTACGTAAAGATGTCAAAAACCTCCCTTAAGACCTCAAGAACTTCCTGAAAGACCTTGAAAACCTCTAATTCCTTAATAAAACCCTCAAAAACCTCCTTAAAGACCTAAGATATGTCCCTGGATATCTCAAAAACCTCTTTGAAGATCTAAAAACCTCAAATATCTCCTTGAATGTCTTGAATAATTCTCTGAAGTCATCAACAATGTCCTTAAAGACGTTACAAACCTACACAAAGATGTCAAAAACCTCCTTTAAGACCTCAAGAACCTCCTGAAAGACGTCTAAAAATCTTCTGAAAGACCTCAAACTCCTTGAAAACCCAAGGAAAGATCTCATAAACACATTTCCTGGTCAATAACTTGCTTGAGTTCCTAATCCTAACCCTGTTTTACTGAACCCTGAATCATTCTGTCTCCAGTATAATGCAGAGAGGATAAGGACAGGCCCAGCGCTAAGAGAGACCTCAGACCTGACAGCAGCAGAGCTCCTTTTATTTCAGTCTGAGCTCTTATTACTGCTCAAACTGCACATTCAGGCAGCAGCGTCTCCCAGGCCTCAGCCATTTGAATATTTCACATCCAATTTATGCGTTTTCTCTTAAATTAAACATTAAATAATCGAAGTGAGCCTCTGAATAATTCACAAGCTGCTGAGGAGCTGAGGTCAGCAGGAAAAGGCCACAGATCTGTGATAAGAACAGCTGTAGAGCAAATTCTGCCCTCAGCATGGAGAACAAACAGTATCAGTGACGTCGGGAAGGAAACCGAAGCAGCAAAGATTCATCAAAGCAACCAGCTGGGATTTAAAACAAACACTATGAGATGTGGAAGTGAAACCAAACAGGACGGTGGGAGTCGGAGCAGCTAAACAATGAGCTCAAACTCAACATGAAGCCAAGAAGAGCTGCAGGTTCAGGTGATGATCTGAATCTGGGTTCTGTTTTATAAGTACAGTCGTCCCCCATCGTATCGGGGTTCACTCTTCACAGCCTCGCTCTACCGCAGATGTTTAAATTGTATATATCTAGACCCCTATGAACACCAACATTTAGACCCTATGAACACCAACATCTAGACCCCTATGAACACCAACATCTAGACCTCTATGAACACCAACATCTAGACCCCTATGAACACCAACATCTAGACCCTATGAACACCAACATCTAGATCCCTATGAACACCAACATCTAGACCCTATGAACACCAACATCTAGACCTCTATGAACACCAACATCTAGATCCCTATGAACACCAACATCTAGACCTCTATGAACACCAACATCTAGACCCCTATGAACACCAACATCTAGACCCTATGAACACCAACATCTAGATCCCTATGAACACCAACATCTAGACCCTATGAACACCAACATCTAGACCCCTATGAACACCAACATCTAGACCCCTATGAACACCAACATCTAGACCCCTATGAACACCAACATCTAGACCCTATGAACACCAACATCTAGACCCCTATGAACACCAACATCTAGACCCTATGAACACCAACATCTAGACCCCTATGGACACCAACATTTAGACCCTATGAACACCAACATCTAGACCCCTATGAACACCAACATCTAGACCCTATGAACACCAACATCTAGACCCCTATGAACACCAACATCTAGACCCTATGAACACCAACATCTAGACCCCTATGAACACCAACATCTAGACCCCTATGAACACCAACATCTAGACCCTATGAACACCAACATCTAGACCCCTATGAACACCAACATCTAGACCCTATGAACACCAACATCTAGACCCCTATGAACACCAACATCTAGACCCCTATGAACACCAACATCTAGACCCTATATAGAACACCAACATCTAGACCCCTATGAACACCAACATCTAGACCCTATGAACACCAACATCTAGACCCCTATGAACACCAACATCTAGACCCTATGAACACCAACATCTAGACCCCTATGAACACCAACATCTAGACCCTATGAACACCAACATCTAGACCCCTATGAACACCAACATCTAGACCCCTATGAACACCAACATCTAGACCCTATGAACACCAACATCTAGACCCCTATGAACACCAACATCTAGACCCCTATGAACACCAATATCTAGACCCCTATGAACACCAACATCTAGACCCCTATGAACACCAATATCTAGACCCCTATGAACACCAATATCTAGACCTCTATGAACACCAATATCTAGACCCCTATGAACACCAATATCTAGACCCCTATGAACACCAACATCTAGACCCCTATGAACACCAACATCTAGACCCCTATGAACACCAACATCTAGACCCCTATGAACACCAACATCTAGACCCCTATGAACACCAACATCTAGACCCCTATGAACACCAACATCTAGACCCCTATGAACACCAACATCTAGACCCTATGGACACCAACATCTAGACCCTATGAACACCAACATCTAGACCCTATGAACACCAACATCTAGACCCCTATGAACACCAACATCTAGACCCCTATGAACACCAACATCTAGACTCTATGAACACCAACATCTAGACTCTATGAACACCAACATCTAGACCCTATGAACACCAACATCTAGACTCTATGAACACCAACATCTAGACCCTATGAACACCAACATCTAGACCCTATGAACACCAACATCTAGACCCTATGAACACCAACATCTAGACCCCTATGAACACCAACATCTAGACCCTATGAACACCAACATCTAGACCCCTATGAACACCAACATCTAGACCCTATGAACACCAACATCTAGACCCCTATGAACACCAACATCTAGACCTATGAACACCAACATCTAGACCCTATGAACACCAACATCTAGACCCCTATGAACACCAACATCTAGACCCTATGAACACCAACATCTAGACCCTATGAACACCAACATCTAGACCCCTATGAACACCAACATCTAGACCCTATGAACACCAACATCTAGACCCCTATGAACACCAACATCTAGACCCTATGGACACCAACATCTAGACCCTATGAACACCAACATCTAGACCCTATGAACACCAACATCTAGACCCTATGAACACCAACATCTAGACCCCTATGAACACCAACATCTAGACCCTATGAACACCAACATCTAGACCCCTATGAACACCAACATCTAGACCCCTATGAACACCAACATCTAGACCCCTATGAACACCAACATCTAGACCCCTATGAACACCAACATCTAGACCCCTATGAACACCAACATCTAGACCGTGTCTAACTCTCTTCTAAACACTTTAAAGCCTGAACCTGGTGATTCAGTTGAAACTGTCCTGAGAATATCCAGGTGGAGATTCTTCATGAACACATTCCTCACCTGTGAAGCTCACCTGTCCTCCTCCTCCCCCTCCCCCCTCTGAAGGTGTGGATCCGGAGCTGCAGGGTTTCAGCTTCGTCTTCGGTTCAACTGAGGTTGGATTTAAATGTCACAGAGAGCTCTGGGCTGCAGCGATTTGACATTCAAATCAGTCACTGACCATTTTACAAACGATGACCTGGGATGGCTCTTTACAGAGACATGAGGAGGATCCGACAGCAGAAACACATGTGACTGACTCATGTTTGAACTTCCTCTCATTTATTAGGGGGAATTACACATGTGAATAGCAAATGACTCAACAGCGCCCCCTAGAAAATTTAAAAAGGGCTTTATATTTAGTTGGTTTCACCTCGAGCTACGAAATTCAGTACACATATGTATCACAACAAGCCGCACAAAAAGCCTCTAGAACCCATACCCACAACGCAACAGGAAGTCGGCCATTTTGAATTTGTTGTCAGATTTTAGGGGATTTTGCTGAAAATTTTAAAATTTTCTAGAGCGAACTCATCCTATAGGATAACTCAGAGAGATCTCAAATTTGGCCAGCAAATACTACAGACATTGGTGAGCAAAAGTTACAAAAATGTTCCACAAAAACATGAGAGTGTGGCCGTGGCGGTGACGCCCCGTGGTATTTTGTCATCTCGCCATGCAAGAAACAGGAAGTGCTGTCTAACTAGCCTGTACATGCTCTAATCGACCTCAAACTTCACAGGTGTGATCAGAGTCCAGGCCTCATGACAGCCACATGACCATATAAGGATAGCTCAGTCGCAGGCCTATTCTGATGCTCGCCATTACGCCATGAAACAGGAAGTGATGTCTAACTAGCCTGTATGTGCTCCGATTGGCCTCAGACTTTACATGTGTGATCAAAGTCTGGCCCTGATGACAGCCATATGGAGATGTCCTGTCTGAATCGCTGACCAGCACGAAGCGAAGACCCGTCCAGCACTACTCGTCGCTTTTTAGCTTCTAACACCAAATCTAAATGACTGGAAACAGGAATAAAGCCGCAGATAAGTACTTGGTTCTTTTCTCTGTGGTTTTAGATGTATTATCTGCAGTTTACAGTTCTGGCCTCTTCACTGGACTGAGAATAGGTTTATTGTTCCTCAGCGGATTAATCGAGTCCTTCTGATCTTCATCCTCCCGGCAGTGAAGAGATGAAATGATTCATGACCTTGTGATGTCTCTGCTGTAATCAGGATAAACGGCTGAAACACTTTGTCCTTCAGATCAGCTGATTGGCTAGTTAGGGAATCTCCCAGCTGATTGGTCACATGATCTGGTTCTGGATCTGATCCATCTCTGATGTTCTGTTTGTCCTCATAATGTGATTACTATGCTTCAGAGTGAAGCCCAGATAACAGATTAACATCCAGAAAGCAGCTGAGACCCAGAGGCTGCTTCCTCCTTTATAACGTCCAGGTTCTCTGATCAGTGAAGAGTGAAGACGGTAAATCCACCCATGAGCTTCTTCTTCCTCCTCTGAGCAGAAGAACTGATCATTTCATTAAATCTTCTCTCATTAAATGAGGCTGAAGGGACTCGAATAGTTCAGGTAATAAACCTGTTTAACTCAGATGCACTGCAGAGCTTCATTTAACCACCAAACTGTAAAACTAACAGCGTTTTACTGCAGTGTTTCTGTATCGACTGTCGTTTTACTGGTTTTTAAACTGCAGATCATATCCAGTAAAACCACAGGAACAGAATTAATTTACAGAAACATCTCCTAAAACAAGAGTCCTGTTCTGCTGTTTGTCTGATAACGTGGAGCTGATCCTCCTCCTTCATTGTTCCATTGACTTTGTGTGAAGCTCCAGTTCCACAGAGCATGATGCTGCCACCTCCATGCTGATGGTAGGTCTGGGGTTGTTGGGGTTGAAGGCCTCACCTTCTCTCCTCAGTCTTTGTTCCATCTGACCTCAGAACTTTCCTCCAGAAGGCCTTTTCTTTGTCCATGTGATCAGTGGAGCTTTAAGGTTCTGCTTCTAGAGGAAGAACTTCCTTCTTCATGGAGCCTCTCAGCTCATGTTGATGTCCAACCCTGTGGACACTGACAGCTGTGTTCCAGCAGCTTCTGGTTCATCCAGACCTGCTTTCTGCTGGTTCCTGGTTGACTCTGGACCATCCTGACCAGGTGTCTCTCAGCAGCAGGTGGTAGTTTGTGTTTCCTTCCTGATGGTGGCAGCAACACACCTGGACCATGAACTTTATACTACAAACAGGTGATTCTAGGACCTGAAGCTGCTTTGAAACGGCTCCAAGGGACTTTCTGACTGGTTCTAGTCCATGATTTGCTTCTTCAGGTCTTTGCTGAGCTCCTCAGACTTTCCCACTGTAGTGTCTGAGTCTAATGAGTGGATCAGTGGTTCTAGTTAAACTGGATCAGAGGAGTCAGCAGCTGTAGTCGATTATAATCACTCAGGAGAAGTTAAGAGGCCATGAAGCTAAGACAGAACTAATAACTCAAGTTTCTCTGTGTTTATTTATGATCCAGCAGGTTCAGTCATATCTCCAGAAGACCTTTAAATGAATCTATAAAGAACCAAAACACAGGATTGATTTTATGACAAAGATTCATGTTTCAATGGTTCCATCACAGAAGATTCAGGGTTCTAGGATATATATGGTCTTTATCAGTGGGTGGAATTTCTGTTCACGACTGTTTTGCTGTTATTTTCACAGTTTTTACAGTTTTTCAGTGCTATACTAGACTATTCCTTTATTTATGTATTTCTCCAGACTGTCATGTTGTGGTCTCTTTACAGTGTCTGAGGGCTGCATGTTGCTACCGTGTTGTTGTTTGTTGTCTTGTGTCTGAAGGTGAAGCAGCAGCAGGAATCCGTCGTCGTGATTCGAACCAAAAGCTTCTAAAATAAGCTCTCAGGAGGAGCAGCAGACTTCAGGGTGAATCCGACTCCCTGCAAAGGTAGTAATTGGGTTTCTGCAATAGTTTTTTTCTCCCCTGAATTAAACCTCCGTAGAGATGAATTCACTCCGTAGGAACAGACGAGCTGCCAAGTCTTCCTCCAGTGTCGCTGTGTCTCAGCAGTTTTTAATTAAAAAGCTCCATTTGTGCGACCGGTCGCTGGCCGGGAGAGAAGCAGCAGAATAGAGGAGAGGATCCGTCCTGCTGGCCGAGCTTCATGTTCCATCGTTTCACCAGGACTCATTCTGCTCTTTAAAGCCACATCTGGAGGCCTGTTTACCGTCAGCAGCTGAAACCTGATGAAACGCTGATTTGAAGAGAACACAGCAGCTAAATATAGCTCAGGTGTTGTTTTACCTGTGAGAGGACGACGAGGTGGAAATAAAAACCTGACAAGGAGAACAAACAGCTCCTTATACGGTAAACTGTCGATTCAGTGTCACAGATTCTGTCCTGAAATCAGTCGATACACATTATACAGTCACTGGTCCCCCTTTTCACCAAGAAGAACCTAGTTCTGGTTCTTAGTTGGTTCTAATCTGGTTCCTCCTAAGAACCTGTTTGCTTTGAGTCCAGTTGGAGCCATTGGGTCACCATAAAACCACTACGCTAGCATCCATTACATAGCAGTTAAACAAACGCAGTAAGTTGATGATAATATCTATGTTTATCTCTATAGATGGTCTTAAGGCTGATTGTGAGGCGGAGGTCCTCCTGTTGCCTGGACACATCCGTGATCACGCTACTGGTGGGACACAACTGTAGCGGATTTCAGGTCAACAGTTTGTGGTAAACTTCCGTGTGTCCCGGGAGTCATTCCAATACATGTGTGATGGGACCAGGGACGTCCTGGAGAACAAGGACACTAATTAGCGCTTGTGTGTCCCTTTCCACCGTTGATGGTTGGTCACCATAACCCCGCCCCCAGCCCCTGACGTACTCGGTGCTTAGCTCTGGACCAGCAAAGAGTTGGTGCTTGCTGAGCTCCAGTTTATAGAACCTGGAGTCGGTGCTTAGGAGGTGGAAACACAAAGATCTCCAGCTACTAGATGTTCGTAGGTCGTATTTTCTATTTAATGAACAGTTTTTGTGTCAGCGTTCAGTGTGGCTCTGTTGCCATGACAACACCGATCTGATCACCCGCTGCTCTCTCAGGTTCAATCAATCATGTGCTGATCAATGAGGAGACATTAATCAGAGCAGTTTGTAAAAGCCTCGGTCATTACGACATGTTTAGCTGGTTAATTAGAAAACAGTCCTTCAGTAAATCACGGATCATTCCTGCTTGTTAGCGTGTGCAGCTACACGCCTGCTACAGTCAGTAACACGGTTCACAGCCTGTGGTTGGACGAAGAGTCATGTGATCGTCATGTTGGGTTAATTACAGATAATATTCATTCATAAAAAAGCAATAATTTACACAAAACTGTAAATTATATTATTTTATAGACATTTCCCTGTTTTGTTAAATTACAAATAATGTCTAGTAAAATAAAAAGAAAACCAGATCAGAACTGAACAGTATGTCCACACCCTGGCTGCACAATTTATTATTTATACATTATTATTATTATTAATAATAATAATAATATTAATAAAATTATTATCATTGTTTTTGTTATTATTTTTAATTATTATCATT
Source organism: Dascyllus trimaculatus (assembly GCA_024666655.1). Taxonomy (NCBI): domain Eukaryota; kingdom Metazoa; phylum Chordata; class Actinopteri; family Pomacentridae; genus Dascyllus; species Dascyllus trimaculatus. The sequence continues at coordinate 842,688 of CM045456.1, forward strand.
ATTTTTAATCATTATTACTATTATTATTTTTAGTATTTTTTAAATTATTATTATTATTATTAGCATTATTTTAACTATTATCATCATTATATATATATATATATATATATATATATATATATATATATATATATATATATATATATATATATTTTATTTTATTTTTTTTTTATTTTTATTTTTTTAATATAATGAGGCATAAAAATTAAATACTGAGAACTTTTCTATTATATTCATATTATATATTTATGTATAATATATTAAAGAACACTGGTCTGAACACATCGTCGGGCCTTTAATGTGGAACAGCTGCTATCAGTGACTCTGAGGTTCCTTCAGTCCAGAGGAAGCAGCCGTCGGCGGGTCCAGGTGGAACATTAGAACCTGTTCAGCTCAGAGGACCTGAAGGACTGTGATCTAGACAGTCTAACCCTAATCCCCTCCTCAGTCTGCTCTACACCCGTCTGAAGCCCTGAGGAGACCCTGGACCTGGACAGATGCTCCAGGGTCCTGGTCTTCACCCTCCGTCCATCATCCGGTCTTCTCTGGGTCTCCAGCTTTCCTTCCATGTTTGGACCAGAAGAGGCTGCTGGACCGGCTGTAAACATGGTTTGTGACTCGTCGTATTAACTCGTGTAAATAAACCTGACGTGATGAATGAGCTCGTATAACTTCCTGCTCTGGAGTCCAGACGGATCGGAGCGTCTCAAGGCGCTACAGAACCAGAACCAGAACCAGAACCAGACGGACCGTCCAGATTTAACTCTTCTAACCAGAGGGAACACTTCAGCTCCTCGTCACTGACATCAGGTCAGTTCTGACTCAGCTCAAAGTGTCTTCATTGTTCTTTCAGTTACTCTGGACCTGGTCAGAACGAGGCTGGAGGGTCTCAGAGGAAGTTCTGCTCCATCAGGTGGGTCCAGACCTGCTGGGTGAGAGTTCAGCCCTGGTCACCAACAAATCGACCCACAAACACAGTTTCTGAACAACAAACAACCTGGATCATGTTCTTGTCAAACACCAGCCTCCAAACCCAGCCACCGGACCACGGCCCAGGATACCGACACCAGACCGACCTACTGGACCTTATTATGGGATGGGGCTCTGCTAGTCTTCCACCTCCATCCAGCAGCTATCAGCCACAAAACTAAACTAAACAACTGTCATGTTTTATCTTAGTGTTGCTGTATTTTTCTATAATTAATGTTCTTTAACTGTAGTTTTTAAGCATAAACCCATAAAAAGTGAAATAAAGTCTGTTTCTGGGCCAATAGATTCACAGGATTTATATTAATTTAATGGGAATAAATTGTTTCAGTTCTTGAACAGAGTCAAAGAACGAATCAGATTCATGACCAGAGGAACCGATGCACTGGAAGAAACACATCATGGTGGATGTTAAACAGACGTAAGAAGGAAGATGTTTCAGACTGTAGCAGATCATGTTCAGACATGTCGACTGATTTCAGGTGAAACATGAAGGTTTGGTTCCAGGAGTGAGAAGGTCAAAGAAGGAGGCTCAGGTCTGCTGGAGGGACCATCAAGACCCAGAGACCCACAATGAAGCAGAACTCTGAGTGTTTTTCCTCCAACGTCGTGATCAGGACGGAGCTGATGGCACCGTGTCCCGTCTGGTACCAGAACCAGACCCGGGCCTCTCCTCAGACATGGACCGTGTCCCGTCTTCTCCAGGTCTGGACCGCTGATCCGCCTCAGGGCTCTCAGATAAACAGACCTCAGAGCTAAACTCAGTTTATGTTTCCCAGAATAGACGCAGCGGTTCTGATCCGCTGACGTCTGGCAGGAGCTCAGATTCCTGCAGTGACGTCGGCCAGAACTCAGCGGAAGGTTCTATCAATAGATTCTCTTTGGGAACCTCGGGTTCTATTATGGGCTGCTTGTCTCCACGACGACGCCTCTTCAAAGAAAAAGCTCATTTAATGAAGCAACAACGGAGACGCCGAGGTCCCCGGTTCAAAGCCCGACCCCTGATTCTCCCTCTGAACAGAACCAAGCAGAACCTCAGACACATGTTTATGCTGGAAGATCCCCGGTGTTTGCATGTTCTCCCTGTGCAGCGAGGCTTTACACCCACAGTCCTCAGCAGAGGGGTCCAACCAGGTAGTGGGTTCAGGGGGAGGTTACCTTCCACACGGGACCAGGTGGGTTTGGACCGGCCTGTTTCCTTAAAACATGAAATCATCATTTAAAACTGCCTGTTGTGTTTCCCTGGACTGCCTCTGTCTGATAGTTATGACTGCATGTTCATCCTCTGAGCTCTATCAGGCGTCTGCAGGCCTGGAGGCTGAGTCCTGCCCTGATAGACGTCTGATTCCCCTGAAGGCTCCGTGTAGCTTCAGGACCTCCGTGGCTTCGTCTCTGATCTGCTGCTGATGCTGACTCCAGCTTCCAGCAGCTCTATGGGTTCAAATAAGAGCCGACTCAGATCCAAACGTGGCCTCGGTGACCATCGGACGTCGCCGTGACATTTCCTTCTGTTTGTCGGCTTCGTACCAGCCGCTGAAGAGGCCTGACATGAGACGGTGAGCTGAGGCAGGTTGACAGGAAACAGCAGCAGCTTCACCGCCGGACGCCAACGTCAACATGAAGAGCAGACGGCTCATGAACATGCACAATGTTCTCAGCTCAGTTAACCCGCCGGCGTTGCTGGGAAACGTCTGCAAACACACATCACACACACACACACACACACACACACACACACACACACACACACACATCATGATGTGTGTGTGTGTGTGTGTGTGCAGCGGTGGAACCAGGCTTCTCTGCTGAAGGCTTCGTTCTGCTGCTCGGCTCCTCATCAGGATGCAGCAGCAGCAGCAGCAGGATGATGAAAGCAGCTATAAATAGCGGCTCCCAGGATCCCCTCGTAAACACTCTGCAGCTCCGCTCCTCATAAACTCTGTTTGCTTTGGCAGCGAGGCGTCCAGGAGCCGCTCAGCGATCACGGCCATCTGTGGCTCGCCTTCAGCTCAAACACAAAGATCAGCTGATGAGCCTTTAAAACACAAACCGACGGGAGGCAAAGATAGAAAACCTGAGGAGGAGACCCGGTTCTGTAGAGGACTAAGACTTGGTTCTGCACCAGACTAATACCTGTTTCGGTAGCAGACTAATACCTGGTTCTGTAGCAGACTAATACCTGGTTCTGTAGGGGACTAAGACCTGGTTCGGTAGCGGACTAATACCGGGTTCTGCACCAGACTAATACCTGGTTCGGTAGCAGACTAATACCTGGTTCTGTAGCAGACTAATACCTGGTTCTGTAGGGGACTAAGACCTGGTTCGGTAGCGGACTAATACCGGGTTCTGTAGAGGAATAATACCTGGTTCTGTAGCAGACTAATACCTGGAGTTCAGCCAGTAGTTTAATGGTCCAGTTACAACAAACCAAACAACGACTAATAATCTGAGAGTCTCAGAGTCAAACTGAAAGCTCAGGAAGCAGAAGTTCACTGAGAGCCTGGTTAAAACCACCGATGGAGAAGAAACACTGAGAAAGAAAAGAATAGAAACAGACATAAAACACTATAACTACATATAAAACAGTTTAAAGGAGGAGCAGACGGAGCTCCAGGAGGTTGAGCTCTGATGCTTCCTGTCAGCGTGACGTCCTCTAAAGTCCACTGCAGGTTTTCCACATGTCTGACTTCCAAATGAAAACTAAACCTCAGATTCACTTTAAAGACTTCAACCTCAGCCTGAAACCACCAGAGACTCTGAAAGAAACAACCTGTGAGACGCTGAACACCTGGACGGAGCTGAAACACCTGGACGGAGCTGAAACACCTGCAGAGCAAAGACTCAGTGATGTAAAGACGTGAACCGGTGAAGCTTCATGGAACCAGGCTGGAGATGATGCAGCTCCTTCCTCTACCTCAGTGGTTTCTACAATATGTTCCTCATGTGTTCCTCAGTCACACAGGTTCAGGGTCTTGTCCAAGGACACTTCAGCATGTGGAGGAGCCGGGAATCGAACCGCCAACCTTTAAATCAGTGGACAACCTGCTCTACCTGCTGAGCCACAGCCGCCCATTAAAAGAAGAAATTAATATTTATAAAATGCTGTTTTTAGATGGACAATATTTACAGTTTTTGCCCTTTTCTTTTAGTTTATATTTTACATTAAACAGGTAAATTAATATGTTCTGTGGTTTTATCAGATCTTATCTGTCGCTGAACCAAACAGAAAAATCTGTAAAATAATAATAAACTGTTAAAAACTTATTTCACCATTTTAAATCCTTGATAAATGTGATTTTTCTTTCAAATTAGTTGATTATATTCAAAGATTTTAGGGTCAAACGCTGTAAAATAACAACATAAAATTAGTAAAATAGAGTTTTTTAATCAAACTAAACTGTAAAATACCAGATAATAAAGTTATTGATCACTGTTCAGAATTATTCCTCCTAATAAATATAAATGTCTGTTCAATAAATGAGTGTTTGACTGATTTAAAGACAGTAAGAATGATTTAATTTTACAGTCAAACTAATAGAAGAATAAATTCCTGGTTTTGGTTTTAACATTAATCGTCGTTCCTCTGATTTAAAAGCTGCAGTTTGAACAGATCAGCAGAGGCTCAGTGACGCTCTGAGGTCACAGCTGGGAACCTTTCAGAACTCATGGAGGAAGTAAACAAAGTAAACACTGACCTGGAGGAGCTCAGCAGGTCCAGGACTCAGGCTGGACCGAGCTGGAAGCTGAAGAACATCCGGACTTCAGAGCAGCTTTAAGATGAGCCTGAACTCCTGGATCTCATCAAACAGCAGCAGGTGTTGATCAGGTCAGGTGACCGAGCTCCACTGATTGGACAGAAGGAAACACCTGGAGGCTGCAGGTCTGGAGGCTGCAGGTCTGGAGGCTGCAGGTCTGGAGGCTGCAGGTCTGGAGGCCCAGGTCTGGAGGCCCAGGTCTAGGACGGATCCTGAGTGAGCCGGAGGGTCGCCTGCTGCAGCCAGACAGGATCAGACATCAGAGAAGCAGGGAGACGGTTTCCATGGCGACGCTGTTTCTTCCTCCGTGACGTCACGCCGCCGTTGAAGCTTCAGCTCAGAGGAAGGACAGGGTCTGACACGGTCCCCCCTGCTGGTTCCTTCACAGCCGATCCTTCTGTTTGTGTCTTTAATCACTCAGACGGACCACGGATCCACCTGACCGACCACCAGCAGGAACTCCTTCACCCTCCAGACCCTCCGTCAGCTGGAGGAGGAGGAACTCTGCCATCTGCTGGACTCAACGAGGATCAGCAGGAATCACTTTATTCACACGTCAAACAGGAACCTGGAGCAGAAAGACTCCAACATTTCAAAATAAAAGTCCTCGTCATGCAGAATCCTTCATTATTCCTCTGTTAGACGCTGCAGCTGCTAGAAGTGACCTCATGTTTTAGCTTTAATCTACGTCTCAGTAACATCATCTCAAGAAAAATAAAGATTCATTAAAAAAGTTTGAATCTACAGAAATGTGTCCGTTTTATTATAGATAAAGTTAAATAAAGCTGTCAGAAGAACATCAATAAACTCCTGTTGATTTAATGACTGTGTTTACTTTATATTCGCTGCCTCATTTATTTATTTTATAGGAGTCAACATGTAGAGATGAAAACAACCATCTAGTAGCTGGAGATGCCTCCAGCATGGAGGAACATCTAGTAGCTGGAGATACATCCAGCATGGAGGAACATCTAGTAGCTGGAGATACATCCAGCATGGAGGAACATCTAGCAGCTGGAGATACATCCAGCATGGAGGAACATCTAGTAGCTGGAGATACATCCAGCATGGAGGAACATCTAGTAGCTGGAGATGCATCCAGCATGGAGGAACATCTAGTAGCTGGAGATACATCCAGCATGGAGGAACGTCTAGTAGCTGGAGATACATCCAGCATGGAGGAACATCTAGTAGCTGGAGATACATCCAGCATGGAGGAACATCTAGTAGCTGGAGATACATCCAGCATGGAGGAACATCTAGTAGCCGGAGACACATCCAGCATGGAGGAACATCTAGTAGCCGGAGATACATCCAGCATGGAGGAACATCTAGTAGCCGGAGATACATCCAGCATGGAGGAACATCTAGTAGCCGGAGATACATCCAGCATGGAGGAACATCTAGTAGCTGGAGATACATCCAGCATGGAGGAACATCTAGTAGCTGGAGATACATCCAGCATGGAGGAACATCTAGTAGCTGGAGATACATCCAGCATGGAGGAACATCTAGTAGCTAGATACATCCAGCATGGAGGAACATCTAGTAGCCGGAGATACATCCAGCATGGAGGAACATCTAGTAGCTGGAGATACATCCAGCATGGAGGAACATCTAGTAGCTGGAGATACATCCAGCATGGAGGAACATCTAGTAGCTGGAGATACATCCAGCATGGAGGAACATCTAGTAGCTGGAGATACATCCAGCATGGAGGAACATCTAGTAGCTGGAGATACATCCAGCATGGAGGAACATCTAGTAGCTGGAGATACATCCAGCATGGAGGAACATCTAGTAGCTGGAGATACATCCAGCATGGAGGAACATCTAGTAGCTGGAGATACATCCAGCATGGAGGAACATCTAGTAGCCGGAGATACATCCAGCATGGAGGAACATCTAGTAGCCGGAGATACATCCAGCATGGAGGAACATCTAGTAGCTGGAGATACATCCAGCATGGTGGAACATCTAGTAGCTGGAGATACATCCAGCATGGAGGAACGTCTACTAGCTGGAGATACATCCAGCATGGAGGAACATCTAGTAGCTGGAGATACATCCAGCATGGTGGAACATTGAAGACCTCCTGGGTTCTTGTTCTTGGTTCTGGAGGTCTGGACTGCTGCTGTTCTAAAGGCTTCTTCTTCACCAGGAAGCTCTCAGCTGTGTTCCTTCCTCAGATCAAGGTTCCTCGGCTGGTTATTAATAGCTGGAGGAGACCGAGGCTTCCTTCAGAAGCTCCTCCTGCGGCTTCCACTGATTGATTGATTGATTGATTGATTGATTGATTGATTGATAGTGATCAATAGCCTCTTCCAGGACCTGGTCTGATCTGATTGAAGGATCCAGCAGCAGATTTTCAGCATCGATCTCTTCCATGTGTTTATCCTGTCATCCTGTGTTGCCGTGGCGACGCCGCCTCAGCACAGCGGCTAGATTGCTTATTGATTTTCAGCACAGTCAGTATTGATCAGTATTGATGTTTTCTGCTCAGTGAGCTCATCTTTTACCATCTGCAGCCGCTTCTGGAACCATTTTATCCTCATAAAACACTGAGTTCAGTTCAACATGTCTCCACTTTTTAGTTTATTTATTAATTTAACGACACGTCTGATTTAGTTCTATTTTATGAATAATTAATACGACTTTTATCCACATTTATTCGTTTATTTCTATATTTTTATTGATTTTTTGCTTTAAATCTTTTGAATTGTATTTATTTTTTATTTTTACTAATTTATTTCTATGTTTATTTAAATGATTTTTACATCTTTATAATTATTTGAATGCTTTCTTTCATTTATGCATTTATTAGATCAATTTCAATTAATTTATTTCTATATTTATTTATTCATCTACATATTTAACATCTTATTAATTTCCATTTATTTTTAAACCACATTTATTTACTTATTTTATTTATTTATTTATTTGTTCTTTTCAACTTTTCTGTCTTTATTTACTCATTTCTATGTTTGTTTTTATTATATATTAATGTATTTCTGGATTTATTCATTCATTTGTGTATTTTTTTCATTTATTAAAATATTTTAATGCACATTTAGTTTGTTTATTTCCATATTTATTTGTTCATATAATTATTTAACATTTTATTAATTTTTTATTCATTTTAAACCACATTTATTTATTTATTCGCTCATTTATTTATTTATTATTTTTATTTATTTATTATCACTTTATTTATTTATTATCACTTTTTTATTTACTAATTTCTATGTTTACTTTTATCATGTATTTCTGGATTTATTCATTCATTTTCTTGTTCATGTGTTTTTACACGTTGACTTTGTTATTACTAAATATATTTTAATCATTCATTTTTACATATTTTTACTTAATTTTGTCGACATCTATTTATTTATATCTTTATTTTGTTCATTTATTTATTGATGTATTTCTATATTTTTTATGTTTTGAATTTTTTATTCTTTTATTTTTTAAATCACATTTATTGGTTCACTACATTCACGTTCATTCATATTTATATTTATTTATTATTTATTTAGATATTCCTGTTTATCCCTGTCATTGTTTCTTCATCCATCTATTTTCTCTTTAAGATGTTTTTTAACATGTTTAATTTGTTCTCTGTGACTCAGCTCTTCCTGCTGTTTTTCCTTCTGTCTGTTCGTCTCTGGATTTATTTAACTTCTGCTCCATGTGTTCGTCTGAAACCAGCTCATTAAAGTTTCCTCAGCTTGAGTTTCGTTTTAAATCACTAGAGTCGGTCAAAGCAGAGCCTCCATCAGAAGCAGGTCTGCAGGTCTGCAGGTGTCTTTGGACCAGTGGATGTGGTCCACTGGTCTAACTGGTCTGTGGTTCCGGGGCTCTGGAGGGACTGTTTGAACATCCAGACTGTGCTTCAGACTTGGTCCACATGGTGGCGCTGCTCCGTTCTCCATGAGCCTCCTGGACCAGCGGCAGTGAGGGGGGGGGGCTGCAGGGAACAAAGAGGCTTTAGGGAGAGCTTTGGACCAGCTGGAACCTTCTGCTGCCCCCTTTGTTCTGGTCCGGTCGGTCCTCGTCAGCAGATCAGCAGCTGCAGCCTCAAAGCACCGAGTCATCAGAGGCAGGAGGCTTTGTCCAGAGAGGACCGGGGAGCTGGGGGGGGGGGGCAGAGAGCACGGATCAATACCATGATCAATATTAATATCAATATTATTATTATGATGGGGGAGGGCAGAGAGCACGGATCAATACCACGATCAATACCATGATCAATATTAATATCAATATTATTATTATGATAGGGGAGGGCAGAGAGCACGGATCAATACCATGATCAATACCATGATCAATATTAATATCAATATTATTATTATGATAGGGGAGGGCAGAGAGCACGGATCAATACCACGATCAATACCATGATCAATATTAATATCAATATTATTATTATGATAGGGGAGGGCAGAGAGCACGGATCAATACCACGATCAATACCATGATCAATATTAATATCAATATTATTATTATGATGGGGGAGGGCAGAGAGCACGGATCAATACCATGATCAATATTAATATCAATATTATTATTATGATGGGGGAGGGCAGAGAGCACGGATCAATACCACGATCAATACCATGATCAATATTAATATCAATATTATTATTATGATAGGGGAGGGCAGAGAGCACGGATCAATACCACGATCAATACCATGATCAATATTAATATCAATATTATTATTATGATAGGGGAGGGCAGAGAGCACGGATCAATACCATGATCAATACCATGATCAATATTAATATCAATATTATTATTATGATAGGGGAGGGCAGAGAGCACGGATCAATACCACGATCAATACCATGATCAATATTAATATCAGTATTAATATCAATATTATTATGATGGAGGGCTGACAGGATGGACATCTGAACCATTAATATCATTTTATTTTTGTTGTTGTTGTTGTTATGATGAAGGGCAGACAGCAGAGATTATTATTATTATTATTATTATTATGGGGTTGAGACAGGGACACTGGGAAACATCTAAATTATTATAATAATAATAATTATCATTAATATTGGTGTTGTTGTTGTTGTTGTTGTTGTTGTTGTTGTTGTTGTTGTTGTTGTTGTTGTTGTGATGAGGTCAGACAGGAGAGATTATTATTATTATTACCATCATTAATCTAATAATTATTCTGACCTCCATGTTTTCGGCTCTCTGTCAGTAATAATTCTGTTATTATGGGTTTAGTTCTGTGGTTCCTACAGTAGAAACAGTTCAGTGATTCCAGGTGTTAAACCCAGACACGGAACTCTGTCTCCAGACCCTGAAGACCAGAACCTGGAGACCAGAACCTGGAGACCAGACCCTGGAGACCAGAACCTGAAGACCAGAACCTGAAGACCAGAACCTGAAGACTAGAACCTGAAGACCAGAACCTGAAGACCAGACCCTGAAGACCAGAACCTGAAGACCAGAACCTCCTGCTGCTGTTCTGACATAAAGGCCCTGCTTCCATTCAGACGGTGGTCCAGTGAGGTTCCAGGGTCTGATCGATGTCTTATTAGTTCTCCTGAGGAGTCGAGCAGCCAGACTGAAGGTCTACAAATCCAGAACACATGACGTCCATCTGGCAGCACAGCAGCATCAAATCATCATTAATATGGAGAATTAGTTTGATGTTCACAAACCGTAAGGACTGAAAATAACAGAAAACATCTGAAAATTATAGAATTATTATGATAAAAGTATTACAATATTTTTACTGTTAAAAACGTGTTAAAGGTCAATCTGGCAGCGTAGTTGTTCAAAACATGATCTGCTGTAACCTTCCAGAACTGTAATAAATACATAAAAAATATAAAACAATTTAAAACAATAAAATAAAATACAAATTAATTAGAATTAAATAAATAAATATAGATTAATTAAAAATTAAAGAAAGAAAGAAAGAAAGAAAGAAATTAATAAAAATTTAATGAATAAATAAAAGCAAATATCTAATTTCATGGCCACACTATAAAAAAAGTAATGTAAATTTTTTGTAAAAAATAATTTTTCTTGTTGTTATTGTTTACAGCTGTGGTCAGTTTGTCCTCAGCCAACCTGCACATTAATATTAATATATTTAAAATAATTTTACCGGATATCTGTAATTTAACAAAACAGGCCAAATGTTTAAAATAATAAGTAAAATTTTTTGTTAATATACACACATTTTTTGTGTATATTAAAAATATATTTGTATAAAACAATATTTCTGCTGATTTAAATAAAAATCAAGTCATTTTACAGTCCAGTGTTTTTTTTTATCATTATTTATTTTTTCAAACCATTTAATTCCATTTGTCTGTGATTTTATTTGATGCTATCATCTGTAAAATAACACTTAGAAAATATTCACCATTTTAAATCAGATTTATCTAAATATCTGTCATTTATTGATGTATTTTGTTCTGTTTTAATCCAGTCAGTAATTTTACAGTCATACGTGGGAAAAGAACAAATGATCGTTTGAAAAAATACAGATTAGTGAAGAGAACTTCAGGTTTCATCAACATGAATATTCATATTTCTCTGTGATGTTATTTTAAATGTTTAAATCTGCTGTTGGTTTACAGGACGAACATCTGAACACTGGTTAAGTTACTGTTGAATGAAGCTGAGCAACAGGAAACCACTGATGTTATTATTAATAATGATGATCTTAGATTATAGACTGTTATTATATCTTATTATTGATTATTATTTAACCACTGCTGTGATGTTATTGGTTGTTTTCTGTTAAAGCTTTCATCTTAAAAACCAGCTGTCATTAATATCATTTACTGACTGTCAGGGTTCATGGATGAGTCTCTATCAGGTCTGTTGACGAAGGTTCAAAGAACAAGTCGACATTTAAGGACTGATCAGAACCTGGACCGACTCCCCCTGGTTCAGTGTTCAGATCAGGGCTGAGGCTGTTTGTTCTCAGAGAAGGAACAGACTGAGGCCGTGGACGACCGACACACTGAGCACAATCCTTCTTTATTAAAGGTGCACAGACTCTGTAGTGGAACATGAGGCTCTAGAAGTCGTGGACTCGGCGAAAGGATCCCACGTTGGGGCTCATGGCCGCCCAGTCGGTGTAGCGGCGGTACTCCCCTCGCTCCAGCAGGTACTGCCGGCCGCGGTAGTTGGGCAGCTCGTAGAAGACCCAGGCGCCGTCCTGGACGTGGGCCGAGTGGACCTCACGGAAATGCCAGCGTTCGTAGAGGTTGTTCACGTCTTCGGTGAAGTCCAACATCTGACCGCTGAAGTCGGGACGCTCGTAGATACGGACCCTCCACATGCCGTAGGTCTGCAACGAGACGACGGTTAGCAGCAGGGTGGGTGAGACCTTCAGCCCTGTAGCTAATCTATCTAACGTAGGTATTTATAAGCATTAATCTGTCAGTTTATCTGCAAAGAAGCTGCTGTAAAACCATGAAAACACATAAACCACACAGCAGCTGCAGACGAGCTAACGCTAAACACTTCTCCAGGTTCCTATGAAACTCACACAGCTGACTCATCTTCACAGTCTTATTTTGAAAAGAAGCAGCGTCCCTACAGGATGCAGTGGGAGGAGCTCGGGGCGGATGGTCGGACCTGTGGAGCTCAGGATGCCAGGACGAGTTGGGACTGTTGAGAAACTCTTGTGAATACAGCTCAAACAGCCCATCATGGCTTTATTATAATACATTATTATGGATTAATAATAGAACCCAACTTTACATCCAGTCAGGACGCTCTGACGGCAGGAAGCTTCAGCAGGGGCTTGGTTCTAAGGACAATTAGTTTAATAAAGCTTGAAGTCTTTAAAATGTTCTACTAGCTCAGACACAGCTGTGACTCTGGACAGGAAGGAGGTAAATGTAGGAGACAAAACCAGCTTCAATGGTTTTGAAGACAAGACTTCAGGAACACAGACCAGAACCAGGATGCACTGGTTCAGGACAAGACTCTGACTCCATACAAGTCAAAGTCTTGTCTTTGAAAGGTTGTCTTTAAAAATGACACCAGTTATCTTAGGAAGAAGCCGTAAAAACAGACCCAGTCATGTGATGTCCAAAGTTCTAGAGGTCTTTGAATGCATCATGAGGTTCAATCAGGAGGAATAAAGACAGTAGCTGGAGATCCATCCAGCCTGGAGGAACATCTTCCTACAGCTGATGGACCATCATCAGCTGTAGGAAGATGTTCCACCAGGCTGGATGGATCTCCAGCTACTGGAGAGGCTGGACCATGGATGTAGAAGATGTTCTGTTTTCTGGAGATAGACTCACGTTGCGGATCATCCTGCAGGACCGGATGCTGTCGTTGTAGCCCATCCAGCGCTGGTAGTCGGGGTACTCGCCCCGGGTCAGGATGTACTGGTAGCCCATGTAGTTGGGCCTCTCGTACAGAACCCAGGCGCCGCTCTCCACCCGGACCGAGTTGCAGCGGCTGAAGTGGGTGCTGAGCTCAGGGCAGTCGCTGTTACACTCATAGTAGCGCCCCTGGAAGTTCCTGTCCTCGTAGAACACGATCTGCAACAGGTGAGACAGGGTTTAGGAGAGCGTCTGACCCGGTTCTGAGGATGGGGTAAGTAGTTACTGCTTGATCTGCAAGACCTTCTGGAGCAGGAGGTGAAAGAGAGCAGCTGTGAGGCTGTAGAGATGTAGAGTGGGCTCACCTTTCCCATTCGGTCCATGTTCGGGCCTCACACCAGCGTTTGGTTCTTTATCCCACCTTCACGTACACAACGCTGCAGCAGCCGCTCAGATTTATATATACAGTGTATGTGGGCTCTCTAAATGCCCTGCCAGGGGCATCATTGTCATTTTAATTGCCTCAGCATTTATATGTGCACAATGGCTGATGCTGCAATTGTTTTAAACGTTGGCTGTTTACCGCCATCGCAGCCGCTGACCTTTTGATCTGCCGATGCCTGATTCCAGAAACCATTTATTGATCCGATTAAACTGTGCGGCTGCTGATGTGGTGAAGCTGGACTCAGGCCACCAGATTCAACTGGAGGCTCCAACAGGTGAGCTGAGGCTGCTGCTTCCTCACCTGCAGTCAGCTGACCTGAGCCTGGACCAGCTGCAGCATGGAGACCCTGTCCTGGTTCTGGGTCGCTGCGTCCTGGTTCTGGTCCGTCAGCTTTGCTCCTGTTTCATCGCTAACACGACCTCCTGTCTTTGGCAGACGTTTGATCTTTTCAGCCTCTTAATGTGAAGGTACGCAGCTTCATCCTGTCTTGTGTTAAACTCAACCTGAGACTGAAAATCTACAAAATAAAAGCACTTCAAAGACTCACTTCCTCCTTTCTGGTGTCTTAAAAGCAACAGACTGTCCCACTCATCATAAAAATATAAAATATAAATATAAAAAGCAGAAAATCAGATTCTGAAAAACCCAAATAAACTTGAAGATGAGACTTTTTATTTTTACCTTTTAACTAAATTCAAAGTTGTATCAGAATTAAAGCCCCGACATGTAAATCAGTTCAATGAATAAATGGATGCAGCCACCATTTAAATAATGAAATAACAACTGCAGACTTTTAAAGTTCATTTAAATTTATTCATGTATTACTTTTAAAACAGTGTTTTTCATGTGTGTGTTGTAACACGTGAAGGAATCTGTTTATTTGGCCTTTATTCAACACAGAACTCTGAATCCCTCCACGGGTTTATTGGACCGGTGAAGCTTCCTCTCTTCTCGTGTTCTGGTCCACATATTATTAAAGTGATGCCGCTGCAGACGGACAGCGTCTAAACCTCAGATCATTTATTTCAAGCAAACGTCAGACGTGTAGTTTCGACTCTTGACGCTCATTTTCAGTAATTAAACAGCTCTAAACCTGAACCCACTCGGTGTGTTCTGATTCTGGAGGCCTGACGTGGGTTTCAGAGATCATCTCTGATCTGTGTTCAGGTTATATTTCCATCAGTGATGATAAACATGTTTAAGACTGACTGGGATAAAAGTGATCCAGGGATAAAAGCTGGATTTAATAAAGAGAACTGCTGAGTGAACGACTGTCCATATAATCTGACCTGTCAATGTAAATGACTGGATCTGAGACCAGACCAGGGTCTAGATATCAGTCCAGAACCCTGCTGCTCTATGATGAGACCCTGTTAGAACCTGATGAACCCACAGCTAGACTCCAGACTGAGCATCATGAAGTCTGGATTTACTGTCTCTCTGTTGTTACTTTTGCTGCTCAAAGCTTAGTTTTATTCTTCCTGTCTTTGTGTAAAGACTCAGATCAAAGCCAGACAGACGTGACATTCACAGATCTTTATTACAGGCTGCAGCTACGAGGCTTCAGGGCTGCATGATCCTCCTGATGGAGCCCACGTTGGCCTTCAGGGCTCCCCAGTCGGAGGGCGTCCGGTACTCGCCCTCCTCCAGCAGGTACTGACGCCCGCAGAAGTTGGGATGTTCGTAGAAGACCCAGGAGCCCTCCAGAACCTTGCAGGACTGCACCTCGTAGCGGAACCACTTCTCAGGGACCGACTTCATGTTGTCCGTCACCTCCAGGAACTGCCCGTCGAAGTTGGGCCGGTCGAAGAGCCGCAGCTTGTAGGGACCCTGGGCCTGCAGAGAGTCACAGTCAGTGGGACGCTCTAGGTTTGTGTTTGTGGTTCTGTCGGCTGCAGACTCACGTTCTTGATGATCCTGCAGGACCGGACACAGTCATTGAAGCCCATCCAGCGGCCGTACTCGTTGTACTCCCCCGGTCCGATCACATACTGGTATCCGGCGTAGTTGTTGCGCTCGTACAGAACCCACCAGCCTCCTTCCACCTTCACCGAGTTGCAGCGGCGGATGAAGCTCTGCAGGTCGGCCGAGTCGCCTTTGCAGTCGTAAGACTTTCCCTGGAAGTCCCGGTCCTCGTAGAACACGATCTGAAACAACAGAACCATCAAACCTGCATCCGAGTCTCCGGACAGAAACCAGCCTGATCAATTCTCACCTTCTCCATGTGTGCAGCTTAAAATGCGGCGCAGGAGGCGACTCTTTATACCTGCAGGGACAATGCTACGACTGCTCGGTTAGCAGAGTCCTTACAGTCACTGCAGTTCAAATATTCGTCCAGAGTCGCTCTTTGTTCGGACGCACCGAGCTGCTCTGAGCACACAAAGGCCCATCAGCGGTGCCAAGAATCTGAAGCTGCTCCGTCCAAACGGGTCTGAAGCGCTGCGATGCCCCGGGCGTTCTGCAGCCGTAAGCTAAAAACCTGCAGCAGGTTTTAGTGAAGCTGCAGCTCAAAACCAGGTCCTGTAAGACTTCCTCTGAGAGAACGGACCGAGGAGCCCAACGGGAACGAACCAGAGTCAGCTCAGAGGGATGACGGCTGATTCCTAACACAGCAGGACGCTTTATTTCTCCTTTGGAAGCTTCTGTTGTTCTGATGTTTTACTGTGTTTCTAATGTTTTTGTTGTCGTCTGTTCTAACGTCATTTTAAACCTGGTCCTGGCCTCTCTTCATGCTTTAGTCTGATTATTTCACGTTTCCTTCAGAACGTCTCTTTTCTGACGTCTTTATTTTCATGTTTTCTTGTTTATTTCTTGTCTTTTCTTTTGTCTTGTCGTATTTTTTGGTGTCTGCTCTTTTCTGTAAACTCTGTTTCTGAAAGATGTTATAAAATAAAGACCCAGACACCAGGAGCTGCACAGACCAGCTTGTATCTGAGATTATTACCGTCAGGGTTAATAAATAATAAATCATCGTTCTGAGGACCTGAATGTGTTCGACCTCTATGTGGTGGGTAGTTTTATCTTTGATGGTTTTGGCCCCATCAGAACTCATTCTCTTATTTATTCTTCATGTCCAGATGCTTGAACTTCTTGCAGCCTCTCAGTCCTCCAGGTCGACCAGAGGCTTTAGTTTACTGCAGCTGTTGTCATTTTCAGGTCTTTAAAGGAGAATTCATCACTTTTTAATCAGTCAAGGCCTTTGAAGAGATTCTTGCACCAGATAAGAGCTAAATCCAGAACATTTCTACAGGACTGAGTCACAGAACCACCAAACTACTTCCACCTGTCCAGTGATAAGACTCCACCAGTGTTCATCGGTACCCCTGATGTGTGCAGTAACGACTGTCATAGTACTTAAATGGTAAATGGTCTGTTCTTATATAGCGCTTTTCTGGTTCCAAAGCTCTTTACAATGTGTTTTTCATTCACACTCTAATGGTGACAGAGCTTCCATGGAAGGCACTAATCTGCCATTGGGAGCAACTTCAGGTTCACTGTCTTGCCCAAGGACTCGGCATATGGAGGGGCCGGGGATCGAACCGCCAACCTTAGGATCAGTGGACATCCTGCTCCACCACCTGAGCCACAGCCGCCCACGTACTTATCTTTAGACGACTGCTACCTGTTATGGGATGATCTGCTTCTGCTCATCATTCAGGCCTCGTCTCTGGTGTTAAAGCTTTTCTTAAAACCCATCTCTGTTCCTCGGCCTCTGAATCTCTGTGGTTTGTTTTATTCTATTTATTTTCTAGTTTTTTCTGTTGTATGCCTGTTATGTTTTATGTCTTTTAATTTATTCTACTTGTATTTTTATGCCTCATTGTCTTTTATCCATTGTGTGCAGCACTGTGGTTGTTTCAACAGATGAAGTTGCTTTGCGTTTTGTACATCTGGTTTATTTTTATTCTTCAGTCCTTAAAGGTTGCATCATCTCTGCTGCTGTAGCTGCAAATTCGCCCACCAATAAAGGCTCATCCTATCTTATCTTATCTTATCTTATCTTATCTTATCTTCAGATTAACCAGACAGAGAACCGTTAACACTTTTACGGTGATGTACCAACTGACTTCGATGTTTCGACGTGAGAAGTGAAAACCAGTTCTTGTCGTGGTCGAAGCTGCCGAACCCTGAAACAGGAAGTCCACAGGGCCGATAAACGTTCACGTTCCTGCAGTGGAAAACCTTTCTAGAACCTAATCCCAGAACCTCCTGACTAGAACTTTGCAAACGTCTCACCTAAAAACGTCTCCAGTCTGTAGAAGAACTCTGTCAACATCTTGTGAAACATTCTGTGTGAAAACGACTTCAACCCTTTGGAAGATGTTCCTCCATGCTGGATGTATCTCCAGCTACTAGATGTTCCTCCATACTAGATGTATCTCCAGCTACTAGATGTTCCTCCATGCTGGATGTATCTCCAGCTACTAGATGTTCCACCATGCTGGATGTATCTCCAGCTACTAGATGTTCCACCATGCTGGATGTATCTCCAGCTACTAGATGTTCCTCCATGCTGGATGTATCTCCAGCTACTAGATGTTCCTCCATGCTGGATGTATCTCCAGCTACTAGATGTTCCTCCATGCTGGATGTATCTCCAGCTACTAGATGTTCCTCCATGCTGGATGTATCTCCAGCTACTAGATGTTCCTCCATGCTGGATGTATCTCCAGCTACTAGATGTTCCTCCATGCTGGATGTATCTCCAGCTACTAGATGTTCCTCCATGCTGGATGTATCTCCAGCTACTAGATGTTCCTCCATGCTGGATGTATCTCCAGCTACTAGATGTTCCTCCATGCTGGATGTATCTCCAGCTACTAGATGTTCCTCTATGCTGGATGTATCTCCAGCTACTAGATGTTCCTCCATGCTGGATGCATCTCCAGCTACTAGATGTTCCTCCATGCTGGATCTATCTCCATCTACTGTCTCCTCTGTTGCTGCATTCATTCATTTATCCAGTAGGTTGGATTCTCCTCTCAGTTTCTCTGAGGAAACACTGCCTGCAGTTCAACCTGAACACTTGCATGACTTTTAATCATTTATTTTTTTATTGAATCTGTTCTGTACAAAGTGTTTAGGGTCTTTTATTTTGGTAAATGTTTGAATGATCACCTGGGAGGAAGTGGTTCTGATGAGAATGTGTGGTTTTAGGCTGAGATGTTCATTTTCTAGATGTGCTTCATGTTTAATTCGATCCCTGTTGGGACGTTTGCTCTGATTGTTTTTGACTTCTTTGTTGTGATAAATGGAAACATGTCATTGAAAGAAGGAGGCGGGACCACAGCTCAGTAAGAGACAACACAGACAGCATGTTAAGGGTCAGAGGCTTTATTCATTTCACTCCTTGAAGGTAACCTGGAGGGTTCAGGGACCCGGGTTCTAGACTCTCTGACTGGTGAAACCCTTTGAGGTGCTGCAGAACTCGCTGCTCTAGAACTCGGTGATCTTGCGGAAGGACCCGGCGGCGGGGGAGTTGGCGCCCCAGTCGGTGAAGCTCGGGTACTCGCCACGCTCCAGGAAGTACTGGTGTCCGTGGTAGTCGGGCTGCTCGTACAGAACCCAGGCGCCGTCCATCACCACGCAGGAGCAGAACTCCCGGAACTTGAAGGCCTCGTAGATGGAGGGGCAGTCCTCCACCCACTCCACCACCTGGCCTCCGAAGCCCTGCTTGTCGTAGAAGCGGATCTTCCAGGCCTTCCCGTACACCTGAAACGAGCAGAGCGTTAGAGCTGTAACGGTCCGACCGGTGGGGTTTCCTCGCCGGCTCTGAGCTCACGCCCACATCTTGGCTGTTTTCCTGCTTTCCTTCAATAATTGATGAGCTGCAGGCGTGAAGCTGCCAAACCATGAGCCTTTTATCTGCTTTTTGTCTGCTGGCCTTTGACTGATTACTGCCTGGTTGGTGCACTCTGTGGTATTTGGCCGGAGCTCTGCTCTCTGCTGCACAAGATTAACCCAAAACTGAAAAGAACCAACGCTGACTGTGGTATGAATCATTTTCCAACCCGCTCACATCTGGAGCCACATGTATGTTGCATGTTAGACATTACATGTTCTGTGAAGCTGCAGCTTCAGCTTACATTTCTGATGAAGCGACAGGACCTGATGCTGTCGCTGAAGCCCATCCAGTGCTGGTGGTCGGGGTATTCTCCGGGGCTCAGGACGTACTGGTAGCCTGCATAGCTGGGCCGCTCGTACAGAACCCAGCAGCCGCTCTCCACCTTGATGGAGTTACAGCGGCTGAAGTAGGAGCTCAGGTCGGGACTGTCGGCGCTGCACTCATAGTTTCGACCTCGGAAGTTCTTGTCCTCGTAGAACACAATCTGGAAGACAGAGATCCACATCAGAGCAGACACACATCCAGCCTCACGCCGGCCTCAGAGAGCAGCTTTGGCTCCTTACCTTCCCCATTGTTGACGATGCTGCTTGCCTCCCGTCCGGCTGCAGCTGTGTGCTGGTTTATATCGAAAAGCAGAATGTGCAGACGAGGGAAAGCTATTGTGATCTAAATTAACTCAATTTGCATATCAGCAAAATGGTTTGATTTCCCTTCGTCCGCATGTGACGGCCTCTGATCAAACTAGTGCCAAATGTGACCTGATGAAGCCAAACTTAACGAGAACCTGATGCTTTCCTACCTTTGATTTCTGCACCTTTAAATCTGGCCTCTCAAGTACATTTTACTTTCCTTGTTGTGCAGGAGGCAACAACAAACTGTAGCATCATGACTGCAACAAATAAGATGAAGTCATTTCCCTCTTCAGAGTTTGGTTTCTGCAGCTTTACATGCTTATAGTCACATATTTGGCTCTGAACAACAGAATGTCACCTGACTGTCGGCCCTTCAGCTCCACTGCACAGCATGAAGGTTGATGTAGTTTCTATTTTACCAAACTAAACGTCTTTCTTCAAGCAAACAGCATTAATGACGGCAGCCACGGTTCATGTTCTTAGTCAGACCAGAGCACATATCTGCTGTCTGATGAGGTCAGACAGAGCTCGGCTGCTGGATGTTGGAGACTCCAGGATGTAACATAAAGATTGTAATCAGGAGAATACTGGGATAAATATCAGACTGTAGCGGAGGACAGTCGACAGAGATCAGGGATTTGTTTATACGTATTCTATATGTTTACAGTGTTTTTACATTTTACATTTTTTAAACGAAGCAGGTTGTTAGTTCTGTTCATCCATAACCTACGGTGAATCTTTAGGTTGGGCTCTTCAGGGATGCTTCAACACAAACCGTGATCCTCCTGCAGCTCCGTGTTTCCTGAATTGTTTCATCTGAGGTGGAGAGTTAGCATGAGCCACGGAGACACAGCAGCCCGTTAAATGATCTGATATTACCAAACGACTCCAAGAAGATCCACGACTGGAAAAAACACATGTGGAGCTGAACGGATGGAAACATGCAGCTGAACGGATGAACGGATGAACGGACTGACGAGGCGAGAAGCAGCTGAAACCACAGAGGAGGGAGAAGCAGAGCAACTGAAGAGAATGTAGAGGCTGTGTGCTGCCAACAAGAAGCTTCCTGGATGTTGTGAACAGAAAATAAGAGCCTGTGTTTACCACTAGACAAGCCTTTACAGCGCTGGACACCCTGAACGTTGTGTCTTCTGCACTTCCAGTAGAAGCAGCATGACGTTGGGTGGATTCTTCTCTGACGGTGTTTTTCCACTGCAGGAACTTGATGCAGACGCAAGGTGGTGTTAAAGTTTGCAGGAGCACGTGACAGTTAATGGTGACATCATCCCGAGTATCTTCATGTCAACAAGGCAGGAAACTTACACTTGTCTTCTACAGGTTTACAGTTTTAGTGTCGCTCAGAAGTACCTTCCTCAGCTGAGTACAAGAAGTGGTTCTTATAGGAAGAACGATCGAAAAACAGCCCTTTGAGGCAGGTTAGTAGTGACAACAGGACCTTTTCCTTTGCACCAACTTTCCTCAGTGACTAGAAACCTCTGGAGGAACAAAGTGATTTCCAGCTACAGGCACGAATGTTCCAGTCAAGCTGTCTGTGAAGATCCTCAGTCCTCCAGGTCAGGGTTGTCCTTGTAGTTTCAATCGTAGCATCTGGATTTGTTTGTGTTTCTAGAAGACGTTTCACCTCTGATCCTCGAGAAACTCAAGCAAATCCAGATGCTACAACTGAAACCACGAGGATGTACCAGTCAAGGTGAGACGAGAGGTGAAACATCTTCGAGTTACTCATCTCAAGCATGTCCTTAAATATCTCAAAAACCTCATTGAAGACCTCAAAACCTCAAATATCTCCTTGAATGTCTTGAATAATTCATTGAAGTCATCAACAACCTCCTTCAAGACCTTAAAAACCCACCTGAAGATCTCAAGAACCTCCTGAAAGACTTTTAAAAATCCTCCTGAAGACCTTACAAACCGCCTGAAAGACCTTGAAAATCTTCTGAGAGATTTCAAACTCCTCCTGAAAGACCTCAAGAAGCCTGCTTGAGTTTCTCAAAGACGTTCCACCTCTTATCTTCGATAAAACGTCTTCCAGAAACTCAAGCAAGTCAAGATGCTACGACTGAAACTACGAGGACATACCATAAAGTTCTGGGTAAGTTCTTCCCCCCTGAATGGTCGGTTACTCGCAGCATTTTACTTCAGCCTTAGGTTTTAAAAATCTAGCTGGTATAGCACACTGGTCTGAGCCTGACAGGTCTGGAGAACAGATGCAGACTAAGTCCCAGGTACAGTTTCTGCTTGGACCTTAGAAGATGAAAACCTTTCACTGCTGAAAGCTCTGGTCTGTTTGTGAACATCTGGTCAACATCTTCAGATAATTAGGTGAACAAGCCTTTACTCTTCAGTCTGTTCTGAGGGTAGTTTTTACCAGAAGTCACTAACTGGGTGGGAACAGCACCAATAAGTGCTTTAACAAGTTGTACTACCTGCTGGGGAACCAACATCTGATCGGAGCAACATAAGTGAAGTTGTAGAGCAGCCTTTAAAATACTACAGGTGAATAAGGGCATTTTAACTAATAGATGTCACCACGAATCGATGACAAGTTTTCTAAATGTTATACTGTGATATACCGATGAGGTGTTGTACCTATAAAAACAGTTTATTCATTGCCATTACCAGAACATCTGCTCTCTTTGAAACCAGTTTGCCGAATAGTGGAGTATTAAAGTAGCTTCTAATGATTGAGGGATCCAGAAACCCTTTACTGGGCTGCTCATGGATCCACAGTCTGTACTGGTGCAGATCAACATAAAGTGCAACAAATCGGATCAGTCCTAACGTGATCAAACGTCGACTGCCGCCCTCCCCAGTCTGAGAAATGTAAAACCTGCCGCTCGGTTCTCCTCCCTCCTCCCCCGCCTTGTATCTTCCACCCATTTCCCCTCCCTTTGTTCTGGATCATGATGGCACAAATGAAATTAACAGCAATCGCAGAGCTGCTTATTCATCAGCTTCCAGAAAATTTGAATAACAAAACCCTGTTGCGGCGGCGTATAAAGTATAAAAGCCGCCTGGCAGCCGCAGGTCGTTGGACAGATTCCCACGAACACACAGAACATCCAACATGGGCAAGGTATGTGGAGAGTAGGCTGAGAACAATCGCTGTGGAGTCCAGTGGAATGAAATAAAGAGAGGGAGTTGGCTCGGACGCAATGACCACATCTCTGTGTTTTATTTCCTACAGGTCATCTTCTACGAGGACAGGAACTTCCAGGGTCGCTCCTATGAGTGCATGAGCGACTGCTCGGACATGTCGTCCTACCTGAGCAGGTGTAGCTCCTGCAGGGTGGAGAGCGGCTGCTTCATGGTCTACGACCGCCCCAACTACATGGGAAACCAGTATTTCCTGAGGAGAGGCGAGTACTCCGACTACATGGTCTTTGGCATGAGTGACTCCATCCGATCCTGCCGTATGATTCCTCAGGTACGTTGCATTATTATGAAAGACAAACACACAGATGTAAAATGTGGGTTTTAGAGGGAACATGTCACATCTCTGCAAAGTGAACAACAGGAACATTTCAGTTCAGGTGTCTCCTGTTTTCAGTACCGAGGCTCGTACAGGATGAGGATCTACGAGAGGGAGAACTTCCAGGGCCAGAGCTATGAGCTGAGGGACGACTGTGAGAACATCCAGGACCGCTACCGGATGTCCGACTGCCGGTCCTGCCACGTGATGGACGGCTACTGGCTGGCGTACGAGCAGCCCCACTACAAAGGCAGGATGGTCTACCTGAGTCCAGGGGAGTACAGGAGCATGAGAGACGTGGGCTACAGCGGCATGAAGTTCAGCTCCGTCAGGCGGATAATGGATTCCTGCTGAAGCAAATAATGTGCTGCTGAATAAAACAAAAGTCCGAGCAAACAGCACCGTGTTGTGTCTCATCTCATATCAGTAGATTAATGTCTGCTGGTGCAACTTTAACACACTAAGTCTTGCTAAAAGCACTCTGTTGAGATATGGGTGTAGAAATACTATAGGTATATTTACACCTGTGTTATGAGCATTTAAACATGTTGCAGTCAGGTTTATGCAATTAAACACCAATAACATCCGTTCTTATATTAACCCTGTACACAGAAACATGCCTTCATTTCCAGCTCATCTGTCTGCTGAGGGGTTTTTATGAACACAGTTAAAAATATATAAAATATTTTGTTTTGCCAAGCATCTGCTCTTACACTTCTGCTGCTGGGATTAATACAGTTATTGCTATTATTATTATTTCTGCCTGCTTTAATGGACACCCCTAGTATTCCAGCATTGCACTCTGTATCACAGTCAATGTAGTTTTATCTGTATAGCTCCAATTCACAACATATGTCAGCTCATAGCGCTTAACAAGGTGAAGACGAATGCTGAACAGAAAACCCAACAATCCAAGGTTTCTGGATTCCCTTCAGTCGGCCACAACGGAAAGGAACCAGTAAATAAATGAAACAATAACTGAACCATCCTGCTGGTTCCTGAAGTTTCCCTGAAGGTTCTCGAGATGGCCTCTGTTAGCGCTTAATGCTAAACGGCGTTGGTGACTGAGTAAACTGCATTTGAATAAAAGCTACTATGATTAGCAAAATGCACAGCGAGGTAAATGAATACTCCTGCAGTGTTTCTACAATATGACAAAATACAACAGTTCAGAAAATAATGCCTTCTTCAGAGTAAACCTTGATATTATAGGATGCAAAATACTTTAAATTGTGTGGGCGTTTATATAAGCCATGAGGAACTGAATTTGAGTACATTTCATATTTTAGTTTGAACTGCTCAATTTGAACAATTGTAGTTAAAATCTAAATTAAAGTCTATATAAATGAGTCAGATTCGTTTTCTAGTGGCCCATATTTCTCCCCATAAAAATACCACATCACAGATCTACATTTAGACAATCTACAGTCTCCATAAAACCTAACAAAGGAGTCCAAAACAGGCAAAAATGACTGGAAGCCAAGAATATCTGGTAGTTGCGTAATCCAGAGGACAGCCTGGAAGCTGATTCAGCATCCAGGACTGCTTTGGTAGCCAGCAAGAAAGAACCCATCAGGAGGCCAGCAGTTAAGAAGGAACCCATCTGGAGGCCAGCAGCAAAGAAGGAACCAATCGGGAGGCCAGCAGCAAAGAAGGAACCCATCTGGAGGCCAGCAGCAAAGAAGGAACCCATCAGGAGGCCAGCAGTAAAGAAAGAACCCATCGGGAGGCCAGCAGCAAAGAAGGAACCCATCTGGAGGCCAGCAGTAAAGAAGGAACCAATCGGGAGGCCAGCAGTAAAGAAAGAACCCATCGGGAGGCAAGCAGCAAAGACGGAACCCATCGGGAGGCCAGCAGCAAAGAAGGAACCCATCAGGAGGCCAGCAGTAAAGAAGGAACCCATCAGGAGGTCAGCAGCAAAGAAGGAACCCATCTGGAGGCCAGCAGCAAAGAAGGAACCCATCTGGAGGCCAGCAGTTAAGAAGGAACCCATCAGGAGGCCAGCAGCAAAGAAGGAACCCATCTGGAGGCCAGCAGTTAAGAAGGAACCCATCAGGAGGCCAGCAGCAAAGAAGGAACCCATCGGGAGGCCAGCAGCAAAGAAGGAACCCATCAGGAGGCCAGCAGCAAAGAAGGAACACATCGGGAGGCCAGCAGCAAAGAAGGAACCCATCAGGAGGCCAGCAGCAAAGAAGGAACCCATCAGGAGGCCAGCAGCAAAGAAGGAATCCATCGGTAGGCCAGCAGCAGAGAAGGAACCCATCTGGAGGCCAGCAGCAAAGAAGGAACCCATCAGGAGGCCAGCAGCAAAGAAGGAACCCATCGGGAGGCCAGCAGCAAAGAAGGAACCCATCAGGAGGCCAGCAGCAAAGAAGGAACACATCGGGAGGCTAGCAGCAAAGAAGGAACCCATCGGGAGGCCAGCAGCAAAGAAGGAACCCATCGGGAGGCCAGCAGCAAAGAAGGAACCCATCAGGAGGCCAGCAGCAAAGAAGGAACCCATCAGGAGGCCAGCAGCAAACAGGACTGCTCTAGGGTTGTGTTTTATCCCCACTTCTCTTTTCTGTTTACAGCATTTCCTGTGACAGTGAGGGAATTAAACTCTCTAAATATGCTGATGACATGCCGCTGGTGGTGCACCTGACTGACAGCAATGCTCTGAACCGGTACCAGCAGGCAGTCAAGAACCTGGTCAAGGCTTTTAAAGACTCGCTGGAACTTAATATTACAAAGACAAAGGAGCTGTGCTGTGGAGGCCTAACCCCAACCCCCTCAGCATCCAGGGTCAGACTGTATAGCAGGTTAGATCTTTTAAATCCCTGGGAACAGAGCTGGACACCTGTCTGTCATTCTCACAACACTCCGACTCTTTACACAAGAAAGCACAACCTGCTAAGGAAAGTCAGGGCTTCTCACATCAGTAACAAATTTTAATCCTGGTTTACCGTTCACTCATCGAATCACTTCTCACTTCCAACATTTCATCCTGGTACAACTCCCTCACGACTGACAACAGAACAAAACCTTCCCGTATAATCAGGCCAGAAAAATAACTGGCTCCTCACTTCCCTCTTCCTCTGAGCTCTTTGATCGATCAGTGATCAGGAAAGCCACCCTGATCACAGAGGACCCTTCTCACCCTCCATCACTCTTTACAGTTACTGACATCAGGCAGACGTTATTAAGTCCCACTGGCCCGAAAAATATTAATACAAAATCCTTCATCCCCTCAGCAATAACCATCTTGAACAATCACAAATGTGTTTTTATGGAATTAAGTTCCTTATCAAAGAAGAATTTCTGTCACCAGTGGGACAGACAATAATGTTCATTTAATCTAATCTAATCTGATCTAATAGATTAGATTAAAATAGAGATGGGGGTGACTGGGTTTGCTTTGGAGACCTTTCAGGGTTCGTTTCAAAGCCAGGCAGGTTACCCAGAAGGGAGGGTCCTTGGCTGGTTGGCTAAGGATCTGGCATGAAGACTGGAGAGTAGGGGTGTTGATGAAGTCCTAGTTAAACTCAGATAATGTGTCCCTGAATCAGGGCTTCCTGATGCTTCTCTTCCAGCAGAGACGCTGTCCTGAGGTTTCCAAACCGGACGCTCCCCTCAAACCGGCTGCTCAAATCCTCTTCTAACCAGCCTGTCCATGAACATCACAAACCAGATCGGAGGCAAGGGGGAAATCCAGCGGAGTCCAACACCTGACAGAAACATGTTTGCCTTTGAGCTGAGACTACAAACACAGCTCTCACTTTTTGTTGTACAAGGACCAAATGTCTTGTAACAATGGCCCTGGAACACCATACTCCTGCAGTACCTCCCACAGGGCCCCCTTTTGGAGGACATAGTTGACCCTAAGCAACTCCGAAAAAGTAAAGCGTCGGTCTACTGTTCCACATCCAGGATGGAATCCTCATTGCTCCCCTGAATGTGAGCCTGGGTAAAGCACTGCCTTTCCTTCCTTAGACGTCGGCTGGTCTGAGAGAACTTACCGACAGAAAGTCCTTCCCACACTCCAGTTTTTGCTTCCACAAGTGCCACAGTTGCAGCCCTTCTGGCCCCCAATGCCCATCTGCAGCTTCAGGAGACCTCCGGGCCTCTGGTACCAGGTACACTTATGAGCAGCCTTATGCTTGACCATGGTCTTCATTATTGCAAATCTGCATCTAGTTCTGAAGTTTCAGATCAGGCAGCCTCTTCCTTCCAGCTGCAGACTTCTCCATCATTGCCCACATGAGTGCTGAAAACAGACAGAACTGTGGAGTCCCTGGTGGAACCACTCAGACTCCATGAAGGGCCTCGTGCTCTGTTTGGTGCACAGATGATGGTCTTCACCTCAGCGGCA
Source organism: Dascyllus trimaculatus (assembly GCA_024666655.1). Classification (NCBI taxonomy): domain Eukaryota; kingdom Metazoa; phylum Chordata; class Actinopteri; family Pomacentridae; genus Dascyllus; species Dascyllus trimaculatus. The sequence continues at coordinate 870,520 of CM045456.1, forward strand.
TGAAGTTGCAGAAAGACGACCCTCTGGTTCTCCAGTGAAAACTCCAACACAGCAGCACTTAGCCGGGGGCAGGTGAATATCCCTACGCTGCTGTCTCTCCTTCTGGACACCTCCAGAAAGGTGACATTCAGATGGTTTACCCACTGGGTGACGGCCCATGTAGCTTTTTCAGGCTGTGCCTCACTGAGCCCCATGGGCCATGGCTCAGCCACCAGACTCTTGCGACACACTCCCCTCCTGGGCCTTGCTCCAGAGGTGGGCCTCACTCTACCTGTTCTGAGCGAGGTAGCACTAATCCTCACATCCGAAATCAGCAGGTTTGTTTGAATCATTCTTTGTCTGCTTCCTCCATTAGGACCAATTTGCCTTAGGAGACCCTGCCAGTGGCTTTTGCCCCTGACAACAGTATTTGAAATGTTCTTTTTTACTAGGATATAAAACGAATTCAGATTCATTTAGCATTTATGTGTAAGCTGCCTTTCACATTTACCCTTTAACACTACATTTACCATCTATTCCATAAATGCACTGAGGTGTGTATCATCAGATTGGGACTCAGCAGATACGAAATATTAAATGACTTGGGGACAAAAAATAGGGCATCCCTGGTTTGTGGGTGAACTATGGGGCCTACAGGCAGTCATCAGACACATGTATGGCTTCATGTTAGCATGAACAATTAATATTATTGAACTCACAGTGTGACCAAGTGCAGCAGCCACATCACATGAGCTGCGATGTTCTGACAAAGCAACAGATGAAGCACTGAGCTGCTGCAGAGGAGTCCTGCCTCCATGTCACCTCCTCCAGACATTAGACGGCTGGTTGGTACAGATCTCAGTACGAATCACATCAATACTTTTATTTTTGTTTCAGTGGAAGAGAAACATAAGAAATGACCATTCCTGCTAAAACCCTGACTCACTAATGATACCTCTAAATAAAACTCAGTATGATTTTCCTCTGTAAAGCGCTGATGATAGTTCTGTGCCTCCATGAAGGACTGATGTGTACCATGAGAGTATAGCGGAGCGCTGCCACCACAGACAAAGAGCTGGTGGTGGGCCGCTGTCACCCACCTGTCCCCCATAGGACCGCTGCAGTTGGCACTGCACCAGATGCATACAGTCTGGAATAATAACCATTTACAGAGAGATTTAACAAACATTATAGCCCTGTATGCTACGCTGCTGAGTAGGACGTTCACAACAATGGCTCCATAGATCATTTAGGCATCATGAAGGGTATAAAAGTGGGAGAGGGTCCGCCGGGCAAAGCAGCACCAGGGAAACCATCCAACAGCACCATGGGCAGAGTAAGGGAGCGTTCACTGTAGTAACTCTGGCTGATAAACGGTCATTCAGATTGTAATTTAAGCTGTTTTATTTTCAGATCATCTTCTACGAGGACAGGAACTTCCAGGGTCGCTCCTATGAGACCAGCAGCGACTGCCCCGAGCTCACCTCCTACCTGAGCAGGTGTAACTCCTGCAGGGTGGAGAGCGGCTGCTTCATGGTCTACGAGAGGCCCAACTTCATGGGCCACCAGATGCTGGTGAGGAGGGGCGAGTACCCCGACAACCAGAGGCTCATGGGGATGAGCATGAGCGACTGCATCCGGTCCTGCCGCATGATTCCCATGGTAGGAGGCTCCGGCACAGAAACTAAACTATGATCAACCTGTAACATGGTAAACATAGAGCGGTAATATACACAGCTGTTCCTCAGTATGTCGTATAAATACTCATCACATATCTACTCTTTAAAGGTAATTCAAAGAGCCTATTTCCACCTTTTAATCAAATTTATGTTGCAGGACTTTAAAGAAAATAATCTAACTCACTGATTCTGTTGAACGCTTCATGTTGCAGACATTGTTCTGATGGGCTGGTCGGGTTGACAGGAGTTTGGTAATTACAGCAACAAACTCAGATTCCTGCTTTAGTTGATTAAAAACTGAATTCAAGTTGCAGCTTAACGAAACTGGCTTGATAACCTGATCCGTCTTCTTATCTTAACGTGGCTGCTAACTAAAAACAACTTTCCCTTAACTCAGTCTAGTCTGACGGTTGGACATAATTCCAGCAGGAGTTTTCATAACTTAAAAAGACTGCAAAATATTTTAAAACACCACGTTTACCTCATGACTATATACAGATTTAAAAGGACAACTCCAATTCAACGTAGTGAAAACAGTTTACTACATCAGGAGCTGCACTTTTTAGTCACTTTGCATTTTGCTGTATTCGTACACGAAACATTGCATAAAGAAACTGATCACAAGACAGCGCCATCCGTCCAACATTTACAAATAAAGAAAATATATCAATGAAGAGAATATTAGAGAATCTGACAGACAGGACAACAGAAACCTTCCTTCATCACGAAGCAACGGTCTTGTCGTTTCACAGCACAGAGGTCCGTTCAGGATGAGGATCTACGAGAGGGAGAACTTCAGCGGTCAGATGTCTGAGCTGATGGACGACTGCGACTCCATCCAGGAGCGTTACCGCATGTCCGACTGCCAGTCTGCCCAGGTGATGGACGGCCACTGGCTGATGTACGAGCAGCCCCACTTCAGAGGCAGGATGATGTACCTGAGGCCTGGAGAGTACAGGAGCATGAGGGACATGGGGATGGGTCCCATGGACATGAGGATCGGATCCATCAGGCGCATCATGGAGTCCTGTTAGGCGGGACAGACTGGAAGATGTTATCAATGAATTTTAATAAAGTGTCCAAATCTCTACAAAGAATCTATCATTTGGGTTTGAGTTTCCAGGAGCGACATTTTGGCTGCACAGTTAGACAGAAGCTGTGGAAATGATCAGCTGCTCCTGAAAGCCACAGGGCAGCTGCTGTTTCAACCTCTGTACTCCACAGACTTTTCCTCTCACCTATGAAATGTCTTGTGTTATTTGATGCTTGTAACATTAAAATTTTAGTTTCAAAGGATCTTCCAGAGGTGTCCTGAATTTATTGCCACACATGCACCAGCAGGTGTTGCTGTTGTACCTGTTGGACTGTTTGGTTCCAGAGTACAGGAACACTTGGAGTGAACAGAGTCACTGGTACAGTTTTAATCTATTGACTGTTTGACCTATTATTTCATTAAGAAATCAGTTTTCCTCCACAAAAGCAAATTCACCTCTTCACTGACGTTTATCAGGACAAACTGTGTGAGTTTATGATGCAGCACATGTTAGGCTACATGTTGAAGCACAAACATGTGGAGGAAAACGGCTAACATGAAGGAATACATTTAAAAAGAGCTCATTATTTAAGTCAGCTCCAGAAGAAACCAAATCCTATTAAAGCCTTTGACAAAGTGAAAATGTTGGGTTTGTATGAGCTGCTACACTCTGACCCTCCATGTCTCTGGAGGCTCTAATGAACCTCAGTAGCAGCTTCGAGGTCTGTGAGCATCACTGAACTCACAGAACAGCTGAGTTCGTAAGACGACGTCATGAAACCAGGACTGCAGCTGGGAAATGACCGCTGCTTAAGAAGAACTAAGTTTAACACCTAAGTAGAGCTAGTAACGGTGAGCAGTGCTGGGTAACTACTCTGACAGTGTAGTAAGCTAAGCTAAGCTAAGCTAGCAGTGATTCTACATGAAATAAAGCTAAACAACATGAATGTATATGGCAAACAGTTTTAACATTAAACAGATGAGTTAGCCTTTTATTAGTCTGAGATTCTATTCCAGATATCGACAACATCAAAACACAGTTAAAGATATCTAGATAGTTGTGGTTTTACTTTTCATAATAAGCTGCAGGTGTCTCAGATGTCATTGTGACTAGTCTGACTTGTACAGTTCTTCCCATTGGATGTTGGTCCAGACCATCTGAACAGAGTTAGCAGAACTAATAGCGGCTGCTGTTGTTAAAAAGAAAAACAGTGAGAGACTTGTGGTCAAAGTTAACTAGAGCTTTGTCCTCACACTGCTCTGACATGGTGGTAAAACGGCAATAATACATGGGTGTTGTACCACAGTGTGTCTGAAAAGCAAACTGCCTCCTACTATTATCACTACAGATACACCATGTAACCAAAAGTACCGGGACGTCTGCTTTTACATGAATTTTAATGACGTCCCATTCTTAATCCGTAGGGTTTAATATGGAGTTGTTCCATCCTTTGCAGCTATAACAGCCTCAACTCTTCTGGGAAGGTTTTCCACAAGGTTTAGGAGTGTGTTCATGGGAATCTTTGACCATTTGTGAGGTCAGACCCTGATGTTGGACCAGAAGGCCTGGCTCTCAGTCTCCACTCTAATCCATCCCAAAGGTGTTCTATCAGGTTGAGGTCAGGACTCTGAGCAGGCCAGTCCAGTTCCTCCACACCAGACTGGATCATCCATGTCTTTACTGACCTTGCTTTGTGCTCTGGTGGCAGCCATGTTGGAACAGGAAGGGTCCATCCCCAAACTGTTCCCACAAAGTTGGGAGCATCAAATAGTCCAGAATGTCTTGGTCTGCTGAAGCATTAAGAGTTCCTTTCACTGGAACTAAGGGGCCAAGCCCAACCCCTGAAGAACACCCCCACACCATAACCCCCCTCCACCAGACTTTACACTTGGAACAATGCAGTCAGGAAGTACCGTTGTCCTGGCAACCTCCAAACCCAGACTGGTCCATGGGATGTCCAGACAGAGAAGTGTGATTGGTCCCTCCAGAGAACTGGTCTCCACTGCTCTAGAGTCCAGTGGCGGCTGCTTTACACCACTGCATCAACGCTTTGCATTGACCTTGGTGATGTGAGGCTTGGATGCAGCTGCTGGGCCATGGAAACCCATTAATGAAGCTCTCTACCACTGTTCTGGAGCTGATCTGAAGGCCTCACCAAGTCTGGAGGTCTGGAGCTGTTGACTCTTGATGTTACGTGTCCTACCACCTGGTGGCTGAGTTGCTGTTGTTCCCAGTTGCTTCCTCTTTGTTATAAAACCACTAACAGTTGACCGTGGAATATTTAGTATGGAGGAAATTCCACCAGTGGACTTATTGACAGGTGTCAACCTATCAGGGTACCACCATGAATCCACTGAGCTCCATTCTTTCACTGATGTCTGTAGAAGCAGTCTGGAGTTTAGTGATTGGAACACCTGGATTCAGTTATCTGGAGGGGCGTCCCAATACTTTTGGACATATAGTGTAGCTGCAAGATCTTTGTACTATTTGTACTAAAAAATATTCCAGTTTAAGATTCTGCATCACTCTGATCAGTTCAAACTTAATCTGAGAATCTAAAAAGGACAATGTAGATATGTTAAACTGAGGACATCTGAAACTAGAATTACAACTAGTCTTGGTGCAGCTGTAACAGGAGAAACCTGAACAGAGAAAGTGACTTAATTTGTCATAGAAAAATGAGAATATCAAAAAGGTTCTGTTTGACCTGGAAAAACTCATTACAGCCTGTAACACGCATTAAGTCCAGTTAGAAAAGGCTAAAATAACTTGACGTGTGCACCGCATCCTTAGAGTTATTCCACTGAAAGCTCTGCTGTGCTAATATCTATAGACATGGACATGTAGCTTATTGAGCTGCTGCTGTTTACCACACTACTTAATCAATAGAAGAGTTTTAATTTAGAAAACAGATCTATAACCACCACGTTACTGAGAAATGTAGACAGCAGGTCGAGATTAATGAAGGAAATGCAATGATCGCACACAAAAATCCACATTTCATCTACATTTTGAGTCTATAAAGGTGAAGCAGTGATTCAAACTAAATGAAAAGACAAACTCACTTCTATGTGTGTGACTCAGTTTTGGTAAATTATCAAAATTCATTGAAATCTTAGAAAATTATCAAAACTAAACCATTATTTCAACAAGTCCTCCAAACCTCTTGAATTCTGGCTCTTAAACATTCATGTCATGGTTCATGTTTGGCAGCAAACTCACAGAGGAACAAACTTGTGTGTCTTATCTTCCATCAGGTTTTACTACAACGAAGAGTGGAAATGTTGAGTCGTCTCGCTGCTATGAGGCAACAAAATACAGGTTTAAACTCTAGAGGACTGTTTGAGATCATCTATAACTCCATGGATTCATTATTACCCTCAGGGAAGGTCTTCATTTGTCCGTCTTTATCCAGTTTGACCATCTTCAGTTTTTTAACGCTGAGCTCTGTTACCTGATATTTTTACATTAATTCCATAATTAGTTTTTCTATTTTCTGTGTAAAGTGCAGCATGCCCTCCACTGTGGAAGACAGAGAAGCTTCTCTTTATGTTCTGTATGTCCGACAACAAAGCTGCATGTATACAGTACAATGTATACCGTACATGCATTTCCACCAGAGTGGTATGGTGTTGGATAATAACCCTTTAGTGTCCTGACTGCTCAGTAGGCTTCTATGGCATGTTGCTGGGTCAGGGCTTTGCACAATAGTAGCCTACATACTTTTTCACATGGAGCAAGTATAAAAGTAAGGGTTAGCAGTGACAGGAATACACAGCAGCCACAGCTCAGTCCTGAGGAGCAGCAGAACCACCATGACCATGGGCAGGGTAGGTACCCGACGGGAGGGATCATCTACATGGTAACAGGCTCAGTTTGTCATGAAAACACTTCTGAAACCTGCTGATGGTTCTTTCAGATCATCTTCTACGAGGACAGGAACTTCCAGGGTCGCCACTATGAGACCAGCAGCGACTGCCCCGAGCTCACCTCCTACCTGAGCAGGTGTCACTCCTGCAGGGTGGAGAGCGGCTGCTTCATGGTCTACGACCGCCCCAACTACATGGGAAACCAGTATCTGATGAGGAGGGGCGAGTACGCCGACTACATGAGCATGATGGGCATGAGGGAGTGCATCAGGTCCTGCCGTATGATCCCCATGGTAGGTGTCCCTGCTGCAGGTCGCATTTTCCATTAGATACCGATGAACGGCTGCATGACCACGTTTAAATGTGTCGTCTACAGCACAGAGGCCAGTTCAGGATGAGGATCTACGAGAGGGAGAACTTCGGTGGTCAGATGTCTGAGCTGATGGACGACTGCGACAACATCATGGAGCGTTACCGCATGTCCGACTGCATGTCCTGCAACGTGATGGACGGCCACTGGCTGATGTACGAGCAGCCCCACTTCAGAGGCAGGATGATGTACATGAGGCCTGGAGAGTACAGGAGCTTCAGGGAGATGGGAATGAGCGGCACGAGGTTCATGAGCATGAGGCGTATCATGGACTCCTGCAACTAAACTCCACTGAATAAACCTTCTGCTCTGACTTTGTGTATCTCTGGTTGTTTGGAGGCCTGACGGAGATGCCAGGGTTGGGAGGATCATCAGGCTCATCCCTATACGTAGTAGTCTTTCATGCATGTACATGAAACTGCATCTCAGTAGAAAATAAAGATTACAAACTGAAAAGTTGCTTCATCAGTCCTGGTTTCTAAGAACAGACTCTGCATATATGTATTTGATACGAATGTTGTGGGTTTACAAACTGAAATGTACACATATATATATTTATGGTAGTTCCAGGAGCAGTAGGGTGAACCAGTTACTACTAAACCAAAAGCTTTCAAATATTTTCTTTGGCCAGTCAGAGTTTATTGGTAAAGTGTCATGACGAGTGGACAGGAGAGAGATGAGCAAACGGTTTATTACTAATTCCTGCAGACTATCTAACTTACAAAACACATTAATTCACACGTTTTGTTGCCTTCATCAGACAAATGGTTTGTTACAGAGAGAAGCAATCCTGAACAGAGGAGTAGCTCTAACTCTGCACCGAATCACATTTTGATGATGCATGAATCCCTAAACATCATTTTACTGAGTAACAACTGACAAACTAGCTGCAGCTACAAAAATGCTTCCTGGATGCTTCCAACAACGTTCCTCTACATTTGGGCTTCTCATCACCACACAAATGGTGCTTTAGGTTATTAAAACAGAGGATTTGTCAAATGTCTTCTGATTGCAAGTTTTTAAAATGAGAGTTTAGGATGCAAGTTTTCTATTAATAAGAAGGTGCTGGGACAAATGCTTCAGTGTCCAGTGGTTTCCATCACCATGAGTCCAGAGGCTGCAAGAAGGAAGTTCTTCAGCAAATTAAGGAAAGAAAGAAAGCTTTATTATCAGGAATACAGTATTGTGAAATGTTGTTTTCTCATATCCCAGTTGGGGTCAGAGTCAGGGTCAGCCATGGTACAACCCCTGGAGCAGGAAGGGTTAAGGGCCTTGCTCAAGGGCCCAACAATGGCGGCCTTGGGGTTCGATCCTCTGACCTTCTGATCAGTAGACCAGAGATTTAACTGTTGCTCCACCACTGCTCCGACTGAAGTTTGCTGCTGATCACATGGACAAAGAAAAGGCCTTCTGGAGGAAAGTTCTGAGGTCAGATGGAACAAAGACTGAGGAGAGAAGGTGAGGCCTTCAACCCCAACAACACCAGACCTACCATCCAGCATGGAGGTGGCAGCATCATGCTCTGTGGAACTGGAGCTTCACACAAAGTCAATGGAACAATGAAGGAGGAGGATCAGAACCTAAAACCATCAGCAGAAGGTTGATCTGGGACACAGCTGCATGTTCCAGAAATGGCTGAATTTGGCGGGAAACAGGGTTTTAGACCGGCCTTTCCAAAGTCCTGACTTACCGAGAATCTGTGGACTGAATATGTCTGTGTCAAAAAGTCAACACATGTAGTTGAACTGTCAAGAGTAGTGGTCAAAAATACAACCAGAGGCTTGTGGATGGCTACCAAAATCACCAAACTGAAGACATTTGACTAAATATTACCTTTACTGTATGTATGTTTTTGACCCAGCAGGTTTTGTCAGACCTCTAATAAACCTATGAAAGATTCCAAAATGCTTGATTGTTTTTTGTTTCAATGATTCCATCATAGAAACTTTAGAGTTATAGGAGTCATTGGAAACTCAAGCCTGATATCATATACATGGACTTTAGAAGTGTAGGGAAACCTTTGGTCATGACTGTACATGGTCCTTTATAGACGTTTAAATTAAATGTGAACTCGTCTGTATGTTGTTGTAAATATCTCAAACTGGAATTCTGTCAATCCCATGGACCCAGACTGGTCCATGGGATGTCCACACAGAGAAGTGTGATTGGTCCCTCCAGAGAACTGGTCTCCACTGCTCTAGAGTCCAGTGGCGGCTGCTTTGCACCACTGCATCAACGCTTTGCATTGACCTTGGTGATGTGAGGCTTGGATGCAGCTGCTGGGCCATGGAAACCCATTAATGAAGCTCTCTACCACTGTTCTGGAGCTGATCTGAAGGCCTCACCAAGTCTGGAGGTCTGGAGCTGTTGACTCTTGATGTTACGTGTCCTACCACCTGGTGGCTGAGTTGCTGTTGATCCCAGTTGCTTCCTCTTTGTTATAAAACCACTAACAGTTGACCGTGGAATATTTAGTATGGAGGAAATTCCACCAGTGGACTTATTGACAGGTATCAACCTATCAGGGTACCACCATGAATCCACTGAGCTCCATTCTTTCACTGATGTCTGTAGAAGCAGTCTGGAGTTTAGTGATTGGAACACCTGGATTCAGTTATTTAGAGGGGCATCCCAATACTTTTGGACATATAGTGCATCTGAAATAATAACTGTGACATGTCAAAATGATATCTGTGATGTTAATTCCAAACAGTCAGATATTGCTAACAAATGCTAACACAGCTCATCATGTGCACCTGCCTCAACAAACCTCTTCCCTTATTAGCAAAATGATATATGAAAACAAACACTAGAGCAGCCCTAGAGATGTCAGTGCACTGACATTACACTCATTTAAAATGACTTCACAGCTAACAGGTCCCCAACAATCCATCTACACCAGGTTTTAATCACCGCCAAACAAGCACATTTTCCAAAACTGGACGATGCTACTTTTCAAATGAAGTCCATCCATTTTTCTCCTACAGTTCTACTGTTTTAAGCTTTTCTACTTGGGTAACCTCTGATGAAAGTTCCATAAAACGTAGTGGAGACAGAGTGAGGACGATGCAGAAGGAACTTCTGAGGGAATTTATCTTTTTATGAAACTATTCTGCTGCTACAAACACTTCTGTCTCTGTTCCCTCAAAGGCACTAGTTCAAGATATTCAGCATATTTAGTTTCCCAGATGTTGTTGGGTTTTTTTGTTAAATGCTGCATTATGGAGCTTATTTAACCTGGAAAACTCTTTGTTTTTATTCAGTGTATTTATTTATTTATTGCTGAACAATACTTTCAGCATTTAAATGAAGTCTGTTGTTCACAAAAATCTTGATCCATGAATATTTAGCTTTGGTAACATATCAGCCCAGAGTCTTTTATTCCTCTGTGGTAATTAAAAATCCGATGCAGCTATAACTGAGCTAACTGTGGCTTTAGACTGGCATGATTCAGTCCCTGCATTGTGCAGCTTCCAGCAACAGTTTTACGCTACACATGAAACACTCATCTATAAGCAAATAAACCATTTTTGGATAGAAATGCAGTCTTGTGAAAGGAACATTCTGCTTAGAGGTTGTGACCTTGTTGATATATGGGTAAGCAACTCAAAACTCTATAGGCTTCTATAGTAGGTTGCTGGGTCAGGCTTTTGAACAATAGAGGGGCAAACAGTCTTTGTGTCCTGCCAGGTATAAATGTAACTAGTGCAGACAGGCAGGGCATCAGTTCAAAAACAGTTCTCTGAGAGATCTGACCAGCCACCGCAGTCAACATGGGCAAGGTAGGAAAAAGTCCAGTTAAAAAGCAGCATTAATGTGCAACAGCTGTGTGATGAGGGACTGTAACCAAAGGTTCTGGGTAATTAAAGGATTTGCTGCTTTTTTCAGATCATCTTCTACGAGGACAGGAACTTCCAGGGTCGCTCCTATGAGTGCATGAGCGACTGCCCCGACATGTCCTCCTACCTGAGCAGGTGTCACTCCTGCAGGGTGGAGAGCGGCTGCTTCATGGTCTACGACCGCCCCAACTTCATGGGAAACCAGTACTTCATGAGGAGGGGCGAGTACTCCGACTACATGAGCATGATGGGCATGACTGGTGGTATCAGGTCCTGCCGTATGATCCCCATGGTAGGTGTCAGACACGCCTAAAGAATGCTTTCACTTCTCAGTAATACTTTAATAAATAAACCTGCTGGAACTAATTATTTTGTCTCCAAACAGCACAGAGGCCAGTTCAGGATGAGGATCTACGAGAGGGAGAACTTCGGTGGTCAGATGTCTGAGCTGATGGACGACTGCGACAACATCATGGAGCGTTACCGCATGTCCGACTGCATGTCCTGCAACGTGATGGACGGCCACTGGCTGATGTACGAGCAGCCCCACTTCAGAGGCAGGATGATGTACCTGAGGCCTGGAGAGTACAGGAGCTTCAGGGAGATGGGAATGAGCGGCACGAGGTTCATGAGCATGAGGCGCATCATGGACATGTGCTAATTGTACTGACATCAATAAATGATATAACTTTCTAAAGTTTGGTGTTTTGCTATTTGATATTATTAATATGACTTTTCCAGAAAAGATACTTTTCACTAATTATGACAACATTAGGCCTTAAGTTCCAAAACAGCATATGACCACACCCTCAACAAAATGTCCACAATGGTCATATTTGTATTTAAGAGGCATGTCAAACATTTGGTCCATTAAACTTGGGATCGCTGGGCTAACATGTGGAGACTGACAGTTAGCCTATCGCTGGGCTAACAGGTAGTGGCCGACAGTCAGTTGACCATTGGGTAACACGAGACTAACAACCATTCTGATGCACATTCCTGCTCTTGGGGAATTTGTTGATGCTACATGCAAACACATGCAGAGCACATTAGAATGAGAGTGTGATCAGTCAGTCAGAAGCCTGCATCCTCCATCAAAATGTACTCAATAGTCACATCTGACACCAGAACTGAACACATGGCTGGGCAGCATAGCTAACATAATGACAAAGTGAAAAATGGTTTTTAGAAAATTTTGCAAATTTATTAAAAATAAAACACTTAAATATTGCATGTACATTCATACCCTCAAGCGATTACAGCCTCCAGTCTTCTTGGCTGTGATGCTTCAGGCTTGACACACCTGGATTTGGGGAGTTTCTCTGATTCTGCTTTCCATATCCATTTAAGCTCAGTGAGGTTGGATGGTAAGCGCTGGTGCACAGCTATTTTCAGGTCTTTCCAGAGATGTTGATGTTTTTCAGGTCCCGGCTCTGGCTGGGCCTCTAAGGACATTCAGAGACTTGTCCCGAAGCCTTTGACACCTCGGCTTTGTGCTTCTTATCGTTGTCCTGTTGGAAGGTGAACCTTCGGCCCAGTCTGAGGTCCAGAGCGCTCTGCAAGCATCTCTCTGTACTTTGCTGCATTCATCTTTCCCTCTACCCTGACTAGTCTCCCAGCTGAAAAACATCCCCACAGCATGATGCTGCCACCGCCGTGCTTCACTATAGGGATGGTATTGACCAGGTGATGAGCAGTGCCTGGTTCCCTCTAGACATGACACTTGGCATTCAGGCCAAAGAGATCAATCTTTGTTTCATCAGACCAGAGAATTTTGCTTCTCATGGTCTGAGAATCCTTTAGGTGCCTATTGGCAAACTCCAAATGGGCTGTCATGTGTTTTGTACTGAGGAGTGGTTTCCATCTGGCCCCTCTACCATAAAGTCCTGGTTGGTAAAGTGCTGCTGAGATGGTTGTCCTTCTGGAAGGTTCTCCCATCTCCACAGATGAACACTGGACCTCTGTCAGACTGACCATCAGGTTCTTGGTCACCTCCCTGACCAAGGCTCTTCTCACTTGATTGCTCATTTCTGCCGGGCGGCCGGCTCTAGCAGGAGTCCTGGTGGTTCCAGACTTCTTTCATTTACAAATGATGGAGACCACTGAGCTCTTTGAGACCTTCAGTGCTGCAGAAATGTTTCTGTTCTCTTCCCCAGATCTGTGCCTCCATATAATCCTGTCTACAGACAAATCCTTTGACTTCACTTCACTTCAAACTTTATTGTCCCCTGAAGGAAATTTGCTTTGCAGGCGGGTAAAAACACAAGAACATGGGAACACAATCCCATAGATTCAGAACAACACTGACAAGGACAAGTAAGAATAAACCATGAAGGACACCTGAAGGCAGGACCATCACTGCACATCAAACCATTCACTTTTTAAAATTCATATTTAGTTGTGTGATGTCTTGAGTTATGAATGAATTTCTCATGCTGTTTGGTTTAGACTTTGGGACTCTAAACCTCCTGCCTGAGGCGAGGAGCTCAAACTCAGTGTGGAGACGATGATCAGGACACTGTCTGATGTCCTGAGTCTTAGAGTTTACCCTCCTAAAGGTTGTTGACAGGTCGGATAATGTGACACCTAGAACTTTACTTGTGACTTTAACAATATGTTCCAACCTTTTTTTTATCTGCCAATGAGAGGCTGCCGAACCAGGTGATGATGGCAGAGGTCAGGACAGATTCAACCATGGAGGGGTAAAGCATTGCCATTAGTTTGCTGCACAACCGAACCGGTTAAGCATCCGGAGAAAGTGACTTTTAATGAACAGGACTTATATATAAATGTCAGACCCACACACGGTAACGCCGAGCTAGGAATGATAAGAACCAGTAACTAAATAACAGTAGCTCCCAAAATGGACAGCAGTAACACGAGGCATCAGCACGACAGGCAACTAAGGGTGAGCTCACTGGAGCCAAACTGATGCAAGTAACAGACAAAGCTAAATTCGCTAACAGGAAGCTAACAAAGCACATTCGAACGAGAACCAACTAACAAGCAGGCGAGTACAAGCAAAACTACGAGGCACATAACTGAGGGACAGCGGAGAGCGGGGCCTGGGGTGGCTAGGCAGGCGGAGCATGGCATGTGGCGACGGGGCAGATGGATGGTGGCCAGGCAGGTGGAACGCCGATGGAGGAGGACGAGCAACGCTGGAGAACCGGGGAATCCTTCCAGGGAGAGGTGGGATCCAAGGAGGCAGTCACCAGGGGGTTCGGAGGGGGAAAGAGGGTCCAGCACACACCACGGCAGGCAAACTAACAAAAGGAGAGAAGGCAATTAGTCGAGGCATAAAGGTGAGGGAGCCAGACTCAACAGTCCGACGAAGACTGAAGCTCAGGGCGAGGTTAAATACAGTCCTTGGCGGGAATCACCCAGGTGTGTCTCGTCAGCTGATGGTCATCAGGAACACCTGCCGCCAGCCGGCCGCCACACAGCGCTCCTGCCCACCTAGAGGAGGAGACAAAGGGGAGGGGAAGGGAGAGAGCTGCGCTACCTGGACCCAGAGCCAGAGGGCGTGACATATTGTGTGTAGAATTTTGAGGAAAAATGAATAGAATCCATTTTGGAACACGACTAACATAACAAGATGTGGAAAAAGGGAAGTGGTATGAAGACTGATTTCCTGCTTTGCTCCTAATTACTACAACCACTGTGTTTTTTTTAACTACGAAAAGTAAGAAAACTGGTAAATTAACTTTAGCCAAGGTCCCTGCATGAGCTCGGTGTAACCAGTGAGTTGGTCCGACTCACCCGATGTAGACTACGGATGTGAGTCGCTGTTCCTGCCGTGCATTTACTGCATGTTACCATGTTCAGATTCCCCTTTGCAGTGAACAATGAAAACACAAATAAACATTTATACACACAAATGAAAATAAAAAAGAGAGAGGCATGATCTCACCTTGGCTCATATCAAATAAAGAAATAAAAGTGGGACTTGGAGGTGCATGAAGGGGCAACAGCTGCTGCACTGTTCAGGTTCAGGTCCAGAGTGTCTGACCTGGACCAGCTATCAGTAGAAGACAACCTGGACCGGCCTTAACATGAACCCCGACATCAACATGCTTCAGATTCGACAGTTCAAAGGATAAACATCGGTCATCCGCCTTCCCACGTCGTGTGTGATGTCATCAGGAGGGAGGAGCTAAGGCCACTTCCTGGAACAAGAACGTAAACAAACAATGGCCTGAGAGATACCAGGTCTCCTGTGTTTGAAAACCTGACAGTAGAAAGACCTTTGGTCAACATCACAGACCCGTTATGAAGGTGTACAGAACATGGAAGAAGCTCAGATAAATTCAAACATGTGAGTCCGTTTAGCATCAGCTGTTCATAACGTGGCATCATGATAAAAGGAAACCACATGATGAATGGCTTAGATACACGGCACACGTTAATCAGCTGTCATGATAAACAATGGTTAAGAGCACATTTTTTACTGTTTATATTATTATATTAGATAGGCACAATAAAAAGGTATAATATATATCTAATCTGTGTTTTACAAACAGAAAGTAAAACAGAAGTCTTAACTTTAAATTAGTCAGGTGAGTTTGTATTATATAAAACACTGTAAAGTATTAACCTCAACATATAAACTTATTGGACAAACTTGTATCATTAAAAAGAGACAGTCAGAAATTCAACTGTCTGATTAAGCAGTTGCTTGTAATCCAGATTTATGATACTGTTATAATACATTTACTGTATTTTCTGTTTTGCATGTACAGTACACGGTTTTACAAACAGCTGGATAAACAGGTTTTGTTTGTACAGATGTGCATCACATACTGGCATGTCGGACTATTGTTTTCACACAAAGGGATGTCGGTAAATTGGCCACTTATCACTCAGAGGCCATACAGCGTGTTTTTAAAAGAGTCTATTGTCTGCTGCACTGTATTGTACCTTCAAAAAATGCTAATTGTTCTCACTTCCCTATGGAAAAATCCATTCTAAAGTCTTCTAGGGGATCCAGTCACATGGAAATGTGACAAATACCCCTCAGCACTCTATAGGCCTCTATACCATGTTGCTGGCTCAGGGCTTTACACAATGGAGCCGCAAATTCTTTGGATTCGGTCAGGTATAAAAGTTACAGTTAGAACAGGACCACCATCAGTGCAGCAGCAAAGCAGTTCTCTGAAGAACTAACACAACAACCATGACCATGGGCAGGGTAAGCACACTCACCTCAGCAGCTGTTTGCTGTTGATCACCAATATACAGTTTATTTTGGAGCCAGATCTTTAATACATTTGCTCTGTTTCAGATCATCTTCTACGAGGACAGGAACTTCCAGGGTCGCTCCTATGAGACCACCAGCGACTGCTCTGACATGACCTCCTACCTGAGCAGGTGTCACTCTGCCAGGGTGGAGAGCGGCTGCTTCATGGTCTACGACCGCCCCAACTTCATGGGAAACCAGTATCTGATGAGGAGGGGCGAGTACGCCGACTACATGAGCATGATGGGCATGAGGGAGTGCATCAGGTCCTGCCGTATGATCCCCATGGTAGGTGTCCATCGTTGTGTCCTCACACAGAACGAACTCAACACTGGATGTTAATCATTGTTCACTGTCTCCAAACAGCACAGAGGCCAGTTCAGGATGAGGATCTACGAGAGGGAGAACTTCGGTGGTCAGATGACTGAGCTGATGGACGACTGCGACTCCATCCAGGAGCGTTACCGCATGTCCGACTGCATGTCTGCCAACGTGATGGACGGCCACTGGCTGATGTACGAGCAGCCCCACTTCAGAGGCAGGATGATGTACCTGAGGCCTGGAGAGTACAGGAGCTTCAGGGAGATGGGAATGAGCGGCACGAGGTTCATGAGCATGAGGCGCATCATGGACATGTAAAGAAGCACTGTAGAATATGTCTAGATAACAGTAAATAAAACTTTTTGACAAAATGTTTGTGTCTGTTGAGTTGATTCTTATTAATTCAGTCGATGCCGGAGCTGCTTTTTTCATCCCTAGTGACCACAGACGTCCAGGGATTTTTAGTACACAGCACCTATATAATGATTTACACTGAATAAAAAACATTCAATGTGTGGACTAATGCAGAGGACTCACTGTAAAACAGTACTTTCAATTCATACCCAAAATAACTGCACTAATCTTCCTGGATTTTTCATGGTTTGAGGCTGTTGTTAATGCAACATACTGTTATTTCACTCTTCAAATTAGTTTCACAAAGATCCTTTCAGACATTTCCATTTTAACTGCAGTGTTTCACCATTACAGACGTGCAGGTTGTTTTCCTCATTAGGTGCCCAACACTTTGACAAACAGTACTTTAAATGTAAATGTCACTACTGATTTCACCCACCAAAAAAGAAATGCTCCTCAACAGCTATGGGCATTGTCATTGTGGTCAGTATTATGTACATAATACAAATATTATCAAGTATAATATCACAAAACACATGATAGTGTTTTCAAAGTCCTGCTTTGGTCTTAGCATGTATGTCGACCAGCACTCACCAGACTGAAGGGATGTTCATGATGAACAGAGGCTGAGTCCATGACGCTGTGACCGTTTGACCTTCGAGCTACTGTCAGTCTAATAAATGCTCCACCAACACTTTGTTTACACCGTCCACAGTGAATGTGCTTTTGTCCACTCTGACCTTTGCCGACCTTTTCTCTGGCACCACAATCAGTCCACACAAATATTAGATCACACAATCAGTCACATATTAGATCTGACTGACCAGCAAATTTCCATTATGCTCCAAAAGGCATAAATCACTTATTTTTCTTGCAGCTGCTCCTACAGGGAAACCTCTGTGGATCTACTCTGTTCATTTGTTAGAAACATGAACCTCTACTTGTTGGGTTGGACGAGAAACTCAAACCATGTTGAACTGCTTCATTTATTTCTTGAACTTTTAAAGGTAAACTCACCGCCATGTTTTCTGAATTTCTATCTCCTGTATCAGTGACTTTAATGTTATAGTTTCTATTTGCAAAGAGTTTTTATTTTCTGTGCATAATAGGTCAGTACAGACACTAAGAAAAACTTATTCTAGATACCAAGAAGAATCTGGTAAATTCGTATGTCTTAGCCTACAACATAAACTCTTGTATCAAAAAACACTGTGAGCTAACACACTCATGCACTGCGTTATTGTTTGACAGGCTGAATGACCGTAGCTACTAATGCTACGAACAGCACTGAGCTCACAGGAGCCGTCCTTACATTAGCCTGAGCATGACAAAGTAAGAGCTACGTTAGCGTAAACAAGACCCTGTTAGGCGCTACACGAGCCAGAGCAAGATAGCTTTAGTAGCTACACTAGCGTACATAAGTTAGCTTTAGCAGCTCAATTAACAAGATAGCTTTAGTAGCTACACTAGCGTACATAAGATAGCTTTAGCAGCTCAATTAGCCTAAACAAGATAGCTTTAGTAGTTGCACTAGCGTAAATAAGATAGCTTTAGCAGCTCAATTGGCCTAAACAAGATAACTTTAGTAGCTACACTAGCGTAAATAAGATAGCTTTAGCAGCTCAATTGGCCTAAACAAGATAGCTTTAGTAGCTTCACTAGCGTAAATAAGATAGCTTTAGCAGCTCAATTAGCCTAAACAAGATAGCTTTAGTAGCTACACTAGCGTAAATAAGATAGCTTTAGCAGCTACATTAGCCTAAACAAGATGACGTATGCAGTTCCATTAGCCAACAAGATAATATTAGCCAGCTACATTTACCTAAAAAAATTAGCCACTACATTCACCAAAACGAGATAAGGTTACTCAGCTAGATTAGCTGAAACGAGATGATGTTAGACAGTTACATTAGCCTAAACATGATAATTTTAGCAGCTACGTTTACCTGCGCAAGTTCCTATGACATGACAAGGTTAGCAGCTACATAACCTAAACAAGATAATATTAGCCAGCAACATTAATATTAATATTAGCCACTACATTGGCCAAAACGAGATAAGGTTACCCAGCTAGATTAGCTTAAACAAGATAGCTTCAGCAGCTTTGTTTGCCTGAACAAGATAACATGAACCACTGCAATAGTTTAAACAAGCAGCTACTTTGATTTAAACAACAAAATGTTAGCCAGCTATCAGCCTAAAAAACAAAATTTTGGCGGCTAAGTTGTCCCAAACAAGACATTATCCATTACGTTAGCTTCAAATAGGCTAAACCAACAGCTACATTAGCCTTAACAAGCTAATGATAGCCTTTGAGAATAGTGTGCAGGGAGCATCGCCACAAAAAGTTCTGCTGTTTAGTTAACGTTCACATTTCAGGACGTGAACAGTCAGAGATTTTAGCAGTTCCATCATATGAAGAAACTTTCCTGTCTAATTAAAGTATTCTATATGTTTTCATACATATTTCCCTGACTGATTCAAACATTAAAGTTGAGGCCCTGCAGTATTATCCAATATATAAATTTTCCTTAGAGGGTTAAGAGCAGTAATATCAACAATGCTATAAATAACACAACCGAACCTTTAGCACGTACTACTAAGTTCTTTCTAACACTCTATTATCTAGTTGAATGGAATATTAAGGTTCTATGTAACACATGTAATACTTAAAATGTCTGTATATCTGCTTACAAATATAAAACTATGTGTTATGGCCTATTTATTTTTTTATACGCTTCAACATTTCTATAATGAAAAATTTCTATAATGTCACAGCAATATACATGAGCACTAGGTTTGAAATATGTTTAACAAATTATAAACCAGAACTCTCAGCTGAAACCACCAACATGGGAACAGTATGCAGCACAGCGGTCACACACAGTTCTTACCAGTCACATGGGCCAGCCTATTCACATAGAAAGTGCTCTCTGTAATGAGAGAAAAGGCCTTTCTAAAGACTGCGAGGTCCCCATCGCTGAAAAAATGGACGTAACCTCGGCATTCTGTGGGCCTCAATAGTAAGTTGCTGAGTAAGGGGTCCTGTAAGGGGGGAGGGCTCTGGTTCTTTACGTTTGGTCAGGTATAAAAGGAAAGGGTTAAAACAGGTAGGAAAGCAGTGCAGCAGCAACAGCAGCAGCAACAACTCGTCTGCAGCCAACATGAGCAACTCCGGCATGAACATGAGGGGCAAGGTACAAAATGTGGAAGTGAAATGTAAAAATGGCTGTTTGTGAATTAACTTTGCTGCTTTTTTATAACTGCTGGATTTACTGTGTTTCAGATCATCTTCTACGAGGACAGGAACTTCCAGGGTCGCTCCTATGAGTGCATGAGCGACTGCTCTGACATGACCTCCTACCTGAGCAGGTGTCACTCTGCCAGGGTGGAGAGCGGCTGCTTCATGGTCTACGACCGCCCCAACTACATGGGAAACCAGTATCTGATGAGGAGGGGCGAGTACGCCGACTACATGAGCATGATGGGCATGAGGGAGTGCATCAGGTCCTGCCGTATGATCCCCATGGTAGGTGTCCCTGCTGCAGGTCGCATTTCCATTAGATACCATTGAACGGCTGCATGACCACGTTTAAATGTGTCGTCTACAGCACAGAGGCCAGTTCAGGATGAGGATCTACGAGAGGGAGAACTTCGCCGGTCAGATGACTGAGCTGATGGACGACTGCGACAACATCATGGAGCGTTACCGCATGTCCGACTGCATGTCCTGCAACGTGATGGACGGCCACTGGCTGATGTACGAGCAGCCCCACTTCAGAGGCAGGATGATGTACATGAGGCCTGGAGAGTACAGGAGCTTCAGGGAGATGGGAATGAGCGGCACGAGGTTCATGAGCATGAGGCGCATCATGGACTCCTGCATGTAAATGTTCACTGTTCAATGTAAATAAATAAATGCATATTTCTGCACTAATTTGACTTTTGTTGACTATTTAATCAACTGTAAATGATCACCATACAGTATCATATCAAACATAAGCAATGGGATATGGTAAATTTTAATTCCAAACCAAAATCAGCACGAAAGGAGGCTTAACATGCTGGGTATGTGTTCATCACTGTTACCAAACCTTGACTGCGGGTATAATTCTACCATTTCTGATGCATATTTCATGCAACGTTTTCCTCTCTTTCTGCTGTATGAATGTTACTGTATTTATTTTATTTTTGTTTCCATGAATTTGTCATTTTCATGACAGTGCTTGCCTTTCTGCATGCATGTGTTCCACCAAAAGGATTTTTGCAGGGGCACCATTGCTGCATCCTGGGCTAAGCATCATCCAAGACAACTGTGATTGGTTTAAAGAAATACAAACAAGCCAGATTGTTTTTTTGAGGAATGATGAGGAGGTGCAATCAGACCATTCTCCATCAATGACACAGCACTGTGGAGATAGGTGTGGATATGCGAGGCTAAGATTTAAAAAATAATTTAATTTTCAGGTAAAAACTGTATTCTCTCTACAAATTTATTGCATCCAAATTATACTTAGAAGTCAACTTAGTTGTCAAGGATGATTCAAAAGCACGGGTAAAGGTGAATTATAACCAATTAAGAATGAACTCTTATTAATTATTAATTAGCAAATTATATGGGCACAAAAATGTAGAGTTTGGAGGGAGATTGTCACACATTCATGTTTTCCTTAATAGTGTCAGGATCCCTGCTTCAGCCTCTGCTTGCCCTCACTCTCTCCCTCTCCATCATCCCAGCCCTGCCTGCAGTCAGCCTGATTGCAGGGATTGGAGACAGCTGCGGGGATTGACTCACCTGTCCACAATCACCTGCTCCGATAAAGCCTGGTTCATTCATTCATTCATACGCTGCCAGACCATACACTATGCAACCCTGTTTTACTGCCAATCCCTGATCGGTCTCCTACCTGCCTTACCAGAGCTACTGCCACCTGAACCCTCTGCATCGGCGACACACTCACCGCCATGATCCTGTCCGCACCTGCAGCTGGTCCCACTCCAGCTGTTCTCCAGCCTTCACCAGCTCGATCTCTGATCAACAGACCCTGGATTCCTGCCTGTCCTGCATCGGCGACACATTCGCCACCTGATTCTGCCCACAGCCAGCCTACACTGCTGGTGGCTCCCCAACCTGTCTCTTGCTGGCATTCCCCGAGCCGCTGTTGCCTGCATGTCCTGCATCAGTGACACACATGCTGACCCGACCCTGCCGGTGCCTGCTGCCAGCCCTGCCCAGCTCAGTTCAGGTTTTTTTTTTAAATGAGTCTTTATGTCTTCTTTTTAATTTTCTAAATGTTCTTCTGTGCAACGTCGGGGTGGTAAACCTGTATTTTTACTGTTTTTTAATGTTTCAAGTGTTCTACCTTGGAATGTTGTGGATGTTTGTTGTAAAGCACCTTGAGCTGCAAACCTTGTGTGAAAGGCGCTATACAAATAAAAGTTATGTTATCATTATTATTATTATTATCTTAAATGAGGTTTGGGTTCAGTTCTTCCACTGAGTTTAATTTTTCCCCTTATGTATTGGGTTAAGGTTGTTTCTTTAAAATAAAATCTTTGTTGTATACTCTGCCAGTCTCTGTCTGCTCTGTGTCTGTGCCTGGGTTCTAGCATCGGCCATAACAGTATGATCTGGCCATATTAACCCAGAAGACACAGAGCCCAGTTCTGACCTGTAGCCAGCCAGAGGATGCAGCTAGATCACAGTCCTCCCAAGTCTTTTGGTTCCCTTGTAGACCCCTTTGAGGATGAGGAATCATACTAACATTTGCACTTCCTCATCCAAGTCTTTGGCACTCAGGGAAGCTGCCTGAAAGCTCTGGTTCCAGGTGGCTTTGCCAAAATTTATTTTGGACTTTCTTAGTACCCCTTTTCCCCTGCCTGCTCCAGATCTAGCCTGTGTTCAGCCTGCAAACCCTGAGTCCACACCTCGTTCAGTTAGAGTGAGTGTGATGAGCCTTCAGTCAGTGGGCCATCAAGGACTTTCATCTGTGTCCCCCAACCTTCAGCCTGGCAGCACCCTATACACACTCTACCATCCTATAACCCCTCAAGTTCTGCCCCCTCAGAAACCATGTCTGATGATGCCAGGGTTAGAGGTTCCTTACAGAAGGGAGGCTCCCAGTTACCACCCATCTCCATATCCTCCAGCGCTCTGTCATCTTGGTTCCTCGATAGAGTTCTCGGACTGGACAATCCCCACAATAATCAAACCAGTTTCAGACCTGAGCCTGTTCCTGGAGAGTCTGGGGAGCCACTTCTGAAAGGCCATCCAGAAGAAGAAGGGGCCCCAACGACACTGGACCTCTCTGCTCCTCAGCGTCCTGACCTCACCCCTCCCCAGCTACATGGAGGTCCTGCAGCCGAGCGCCGTGGAGGTTCCACCACTTCAGTCCTGCATCCTGGCCATTCCTGAGCGGGTTGATGCCACTTCACTGGCTCCTTTTCCCAAATGGGTTGACCCTGCCTCACCTAATCATGTCCCCTAGCGGGTCGACACAGTCTCACCTGATCCTCTTCCCGAGCGGGTCGATGTCGTCTCACCTGATCGAGTGGGTCGAAGTTGTCTCACCCAGCAACATGTACTGGGACCTGCCAGAGTCAGCTGATGAATCCCCTGGCAGACAAATTATTCCTGAGTCTCCGCCTGCAGTGACCACCCCTGCTCCAGAGTCTCCACCTTCAGTGGTGCTCTGCTGTCACCGGCCCCCAGCCTGGCCTCCCAAGGGTCCCTGTCTCCTGCATCACCAGCCTCCAGGACGGCTGCCCGAGGGTCCCCGTCTCCTGTGTCACCGGCCTCCAGCCCGACATCCTGTGGGGTTTCGTCTCGTCTGACGCTGTCTTCCAGAGCAGCATCCCCTGGCCGACCAGCCTCCGGGCCGTCCTGCGGAGTGGCCATGCCTGCCCTTTTTGACCAGTCCCTGGACTTCCCTCTGGTCTATCTTATGTTTTTTTTGGGACTATGTAGTTTTGTTTGACCCTGCTTCCCGACCGTCCTCCTGAGCATGTGTTGTTATTGGACTCTTCAGTTGTGCTTGTTGAACTCCCTAATTTTGATTTGGTTCATTCATTCACACACTGCCAGACCATAGACTATGCAACCCCATTTTACCGCCCATCCCTGATCTGTCTCCTACCTGCCTTACCAGAGCTATTGCCATCTTAACCCTCTGCATCGGCGACACACTCGTCACCGCAATCCTGCCCGCACCTGCAGCTGACCCTGCTCCAGCTGTTCTCCAGCCTTCGCCAGCTCCGGCTCTGATCGACAGACCCTGAATTCCTGATCGTCCTGCATCAGCGACACACTCGCTGCCTGATTCTGCCCGCAGCCAGCCTACACTGCTGGTGGCTCCCCAACCTGTTTCCTGCCAGCATTCCCCAAGCTGCTGTCGCCTGCATGTCCTGCATCGGCCGGCAACACACATGCCAACCCGACCCTGCCGGTGCCTGCTGCCGGCCCTGCTCCTACTTTTCCCCGGCCTTCGCCAGCTCCGGCTCTTCTCAACAGACTCCAGATTTCCCTTTAGCCTGCCTGCCCCATTAGTTTAATTCCACCCTTTCGTGTGTACCTCGTTTGTTAGTTTAGTTATTCATCTGAGCTCATATTAGATTTTCCCTCTGTTTTTAGTTTAGGGTTTTTTTGAATAAGGTTCGGGTTCAGCTCTTCCACTGAGTTTAATTTTTCCCATCGTGTATTGGGTTAAGGTTGATTCTTTAAAATAAAATGTTTGTTTTATACTCCACCAGTTTCTGTCTGCTGCCTGTCTGCGCCTGGGTTCCAGCCGTAACAAACAGACAGGAAGTACAGTTTTGTACTTTCTGGTGCTGATGCCATTCACTCCTTTATTTATCTGACATTTTCTAAAATATTTAAAGTTTTCCCTTTTGTATTTGGTGGCGATGCCCCATACTGCTTGTCTAACAGCACTTGAATGAATATCTGGACAACAAATAAAACACAGGACCTAAAAACATCCGTGCAGATACAGAAGTGCAGCTGTGGTCCCCTGTGATGGTAACCACAAGGTTATGTTAGCAAAATCTGACAAAAGAAATTCTAATACACTCAGTCATTTTGCATATGATCAATAAGTAATTTTTAAAATGGACAGATTGTCAGAACTGTTTTGAATTTAATTAGAAAATCTGTACACACCAAATATTCACTGCATTATTACCTCCGCCAAGGAGGTTATGTGATGTCCGGTGTTGGTTGGTTGGTTTGTTTGTTTGTTTGTGTTCAAAATGACTCGAAAACTCATGGACAGATTTGGATGAAATTTCCAGGAAACGTGTGAAATGGAACAAAGAACAAATGATGACATTTTGGGACTGATCCGGATCACCGTCTGGATCCAGGAATTTTTTTTAATCTAAGTGTAACCAGGTGGACAATTAAATGCAGTTTACTCTAAAAGCCACCAGAGGGCACTCTTGTTTTTGGGGTAACCCCCTCTGACCACATGACATTTTGGGTCTCCACGCGACAGACAGCGACTTCTCTTTCCTTCCTGAGCGACATACGCATGGTTGGGCCGGCATTCTTATCTCCAGTTGTCTAAGAAGCTGGGAGGCTGTTAGGAGCTGCCGCGCTAGAGGCCGCGCCTGTTCATTAGGTCAGATGGGGTGAAGGCCGCATTGTCGGTAGGACATTTGAACTGTTTGTAATTACATTTGTATCTGTAACGTGCCATAGAAAATATGTGAACTGGGAGATTGTGTTGGGGGTGGACTGAAGCTCCTTGGTGGAGGTATGAGCTCTCTGAGGGCTTTTCTAGTTTTAAGTGAATCGATAAATTAATTAATAAATATAAAGCGCATTTAATATGAACAGAAAAATTAAAAATACAGGAAAACAAGAAAACTTCTAGAAGACCTCTTTAACTCACATTTATAGCAATTTTTCTGTTCATATTAAATGTGCTTTATATTTATTAATTAATAAATATAAAAAACAAAAGGGGCCCACTGACTCTGTGGCCAACAATAGTGGGTTTATATATATATATATATATATGTAATATATCATTTAGGAGAAATGATATAATATCTCATTTAGGAGAAAATAGAGTTGTTAGCTGATTTAACTACCAAATCATGCATCCAAGCACATTAACACTTGTAAAATGAAACTGCCTGAGGTTAGTCGTTGTCACTCTGTTTTCCGTCTGAACAGCTGAACTATGTCCATTCATCTGTTCGGTTTTCCTCCATAATGACATCACCAATACATCTGTTGTTAACAGTAAACAGCACTAATATATATAATATTACTATTATCTTAAGAACTCAGATTAGATCAGCCTGCCTCTGGGTTAACATATCTAATATTCTGAAACACACATCACAACCTTAGTATTGGTTAAAGGGGCTTTTTGTTACCTGGTCAAAGGTGTACCATCTCTACAGCGGGTGTGCTGCTCTATACCATGTTGCTGCGTCAGGCGTTTAGACAAAGGGGGCCCACTCACTCTGTAGGGTTCGGTCAGGTATAAAAGCAAGGGTTAAACCCATCAGGAGAGCAGTGCAGCAGTAGCAGTCGCAACAGCAGCAGCTCACCTACAAGTATGTCTACCACCGACATGAGCATGGGCATGGGCAAGGTGAGCTCCACAGCACATCTGAAGTCATGTTGTAAATCTGTACACGTCAGAGTCTAAACGGATGTGACTCCTCTGTTTCAGATCATCTTCTACGAGGACAGGAACTTCCAGGGTCGCTCCTATGAGTGCATGAGCGACTGCCCCGACATGTCCTCCTACCTGAGCAGGTGTCAGTCCTGCAGGGTGGAGAGCGGCTGCTTCATGGTCTATGAGAGACCCAACTTCATGGGAAACCAGTTCTTCATGAGGAGGGGCGAGTACTCCGACTACATGAGCATGATGGGCATGAGCAGCGGTATCAGGTCCTGCCGTATGATCCCCATGGTAGGTGTCCATCGTTGTGTCCTCACACAGAATGAACTCAACACTGGATGTTAATCATTGTTCACTGTCTCCAAACAGCACAGAGGCCAGTTCAGGATGAGGATCTACGAGAGGGAGAACTTCGGTGGTCAGATGTCTGAGCTGATGGACGACTGCGACAACATCATGGAGCGTTACCGCATGTCCGACTGCATGTCCTGCAACGTGATGGACGGCCACTGGCTGATGTACGAGCAGCCCCACTTCAGAGGCAGGATGATGTACCTGAGGCCTGGAGAGTACAGGAGCTTCAGGGAGATGGGAATGAGCGGCACGAGGTTCATGAGCATGAGGCGCATCATGGACATGTGCTAGACATTTTCATTTTGAAATAAAAACTTAGATAAAACTTGAACTTGTGGCTTCTTTCTGTTCCTCTGTACCTTCTGTAACTAAATAAACAGTTATTAGGATTATTAATGAGGAGCAAACAGGAAAATCATCATCGATTCACATTTAACCTGAAAAGAATGAAGATATTTGTAAAAGCTTAAAACCACTGAAGACCTCTGACACAGAAAATGTCATTACATATAATACACCTAATCAGTCCAAATGTAATCAGACCTACCAGGACATTGGTCTGTTCTGATCATTAACCTGATTTAAACAAGAGAAACATCACCAACAGTCATTATCAGGTCTGTGAAGCTGGTGAAGGACAGCTGGAATGAACTTTTCTTTGGCGTCAGATTCTTCCTTGTGATTCTGTTTCTTGTCACCATCAACATCTACAGCTGTTATTATTTCATATGCTGACCTGTTTAACCAGGCCTTTAGGACCGGTCTGGCACATCAGCAACAGGTGACACACAGAAAACAGACTAAATGATGAGCAGCTTTTATGCATAAACGAGTCCAAACCTCTAACATGTGGTTGATGGCTGCTGTTTGCTTTCCTTGTAGTGGAGCTTGATCTGCCCTCAGATGATGTCAGAAGGTTTGTACAGGTTGTTAACCAGCTCCAACCGTCACACAGAGTCACGTTAGCTGGTGTGATCATGCTAACAGCTAACAGTGGGCGCTGTTTTAGTCAATTTATCTTCTGCTGCATTCACAGAATAAATTGAAAAGAAGTCACACAGCATTTACTTTCTAGTGGACATGTGGACACTGTTCAGTCCAACATCAACGTTTGTGACAACAGAAGAAACTCAGAGATCGTTTGTTGTTGGCTCAAAGCCACCAATGTAAATGATTTGATCTAGAATGATAGAGGCTGCGAGCTGAATAACTCTTTCCCATCAGCATTCACTAACAGAGGCACTAGCGCTGCTGCTGACTCATGGCTTCCATACAATAGTGTCAACTGTTTTGATGTCACGTTCGCTATAAAAAAGGCTTAAATCAGGAACGGATTGCTATAGCATCGCTCCATCCATCAGCCAGCATGCACGGCAAGGTGAGTTCTTCTACACTCTCTGGTTCTGTGGTTTGTTGCAGGGCTGTAGGTTCACCGGTAAAACCAGAAAAGAAGACAATCATTTTTATTATACTTGAATATAATGTTTTCCTTCACATAGCTGAAGACATCTTAAAATTGATGCAGAAAAGGAATAAGCTGGTGCATCAAACCTCACCAGAGTGCAGGACATTCAGTGTTTGACTCCAGACCTCTTCTTCAGGTGTTCCTTTACAACGTTCAAACCAACAGTTTAATGTTTTCAACTGATCAATCAATTACCAGCCTGTGTTTGTTTGAACCTGATTCACAGTAAGATTGAGATGCCTTCACTGTCAGTGTGAATGAAGAACTACCTCATGCTCTATCGGGCTGCTTTGGTTGTTCTCTGTGGTCTTGAACAAAGTCCTCTGAGGAACCAACCAGTCAGCATGAAGGGATGAACGTTTCTTTGGATTAAACACGTTAAAGATGAATGAAGGAAGGATTTCAAACAAAGTTCTGAGTTGGACGTTGTATTATTTTACATTTTGACACCAAGATTTTCATTTTTACTGCCAGTGTACATTAGTTATCTTTGATTACCCATAATTGGTACAGGCCTAATTCACTGTGTTGATGTGTTGTAAGTCCTACAGGCCACATGGATGCATCCGTCTGGCACTGAGATTCACTAATAACTGGTTCTGAACTCTGTTGGCTGCAGATCGTCTTCTACGAGGACAGGAACTTCCAGGGTCGCTCCTATGAATGTGTGAGCGACTGCTCCGACATGTCCTCCTACCTGAGCAGGTGTCAGTCCTGCCGGGTGGAGAGCGGCTGCTTCATGGTCTACGACCGGCCCAACTACATGGGTCAGCAGTACTTCCTGAGGAGGGGCGAGTACTCCGACTACCAGCGTATGATGGGTTTCAGCGACTGCATCCGGTCCTGCCGTATGATCCCCATGGTAATGCAATGACTTAATGTCCAGACATGAAGACACGTGAAGCCGTCCGACACGGTCCGGCTGATAACATGACTGATCCCTGCGTTTTCTCCTCACAGTACAAAGGTAACTACAGAATCAGGATCTACGAGAGGGAGAACTTCGATGGTCAGATGACTGAGCTGATGGACGACTGTGACAACATCCAGGACCGGTACCGCATGTCCGACTGCATGTCTGCCCACGTGATGGACGGCCACTGGCTGATGTACGAGCAGCCCCACTTCAGAGGCAGGATGATGTACCTGAGGCCTGGAGAGTACAGGAGCTTCAGGGAGATGGGATACGACAACTGGAGATTCAACTCCGTCAGACGCATCACTGAAACCTGCTAACTTTACTTAATCAGGTTCTGTTTTAAATCCAACCTCAGAAATAAACGTATTTTTAATGTTGGTAATCTATGAATTTGATTTGAATGAAAACCCAAATACACATGGAAAATGAAACCTGCAGATGTGTTGTCTCTTCATGACTGACTCAAACATCATCACTGGTTTATGGGTTCTTAGCTTAGCATCACTAACATGGCAGTAAACATGATCCACCAACAGAAACCATGCGTTCACCTGTCCACTGAGTTATAGCTGGAGGTAGAGCCGATGTAGCTGTTGCTGATTAAGAACCAGATTAGAACCAGAGATATCTGGAAGTGGCTTTGAGAACTTAATGGGAACAATGTGGCGACGAGGTCTGACCTCAGCATGGTTCATGGTTGAAGGATGCTTTAACCACAAGCTGCTACAGGGCTGAGTCATAGCGGTCGACTCTAAGACGATGTTCCTGCTCCAGTTTCTTATGAACACATGTACAAATCATACATACAGCATCAACATACGTGTGGTAGAGGTCAGGTGGATCACTGCAGCCATCAGTTTGGTTTTGTGCCATGAAGCTGCAAAGCTCATCAGCCTTTCCCGCCATTTTCTGGGCATCAGATTTGAGATGTGCAAACATCATTTACCTCATGTTTGACTCCATCATACACAGTAGATTTGGTTTTCCTCACACAGACTGTAGATAGTCTGGTTTGTTGCTGGTCCAGTGACACAGCTGAACTCTGCTTTATGTTCATATTTTATTTAATAGTTCTGGGAATCAGGTACATTCTGCTGCCTCTCACAGATCCTGAGGAGGTTTTCACCGGGGGCCTACAAAGAGTATTTATGTTCTTGAAGGTTTCCCTTGTTATTGAACCACAGGCGTTATCAATTTGTTTTTTTGGCAAGGATTTATGAAAAAGGATTCTTTCACATCAAAGTCAGAACATTTTATAAAACCATGTCATTTAATCAGAAATAAGAAAGGTAAGACAAGTGATGAAGTACATGAACACTTCGCTGTGTCTACGCTGAGCTGAATTCCAACGAGTGCAGACGTGACTACATGTAGGTCATGTTCAGGTCTGAACGGATGCTCAGAGTTTAACACCACAGTGTCACCAGTGGTCTCTGACACCAGGGGGCAGAATCAGTTTCACAACAACACCAGACTTCTAAGACGCAGTGAGCAAGAACAGCAGCGACGGCGTGTTAGGGTGAAGGAACCAGAGGTGAGGACGCTTCCAGTGATTCGTCTCATGAGAACGTGTTCAGCAGCTGTGTGATAAACTGTGGACTGACTGTTTTGTCCAGTTGACAGATGCTTTCATGTAGTTTGTCTTTTTAAACACAGCTGACATTCTCTTTTCTTAAACAGATTATTTTAAGATCATACTTCAACAAAGACTACTATGAACAAGCCCCACATGTCTGTATGCTTTACAGCAGGAACATCTGTTCAAGTCCCTGTCCACAATAAATACTGAAAAATATGTATAAGAAGACGTAAAATAATATTAGTCTGCAGACAGAAAAACAGGGATAGATCTTGTTCAGTTTAGTTTGATAAATCAAATAAACGTTTTGATCTAATGTACATGAATAAACCAGCTCCTGTCAGTGACGTCTCATTAAACGTATTTGTTCATTGACGTCAGTCCTGAATTCAATCAATCAAAACTCATTTGTACTGAACCTTTCCTGAAGCTTAATGCAGCTCAGAGTGCTTCAGAAATGACTGACGTACCAATAAGACAGCGCTGGATCCAAGAGGAATAGATGGGAGCAAAAAGACAGAACATACAAATAAAAAGGACAAACTCTGGATTCGGCTCCCAGCGTCACGTTTAGCAGGATAACTTACTGCATTCAGCAGCTCTTTATTATTTGCAGAACCTCTTAATAACTCCAGGTCTTTGTGTATTTACTGAGCCCTGAAACAGAGGTGTGTTTGTGGAAAACACGCTGCTGTTATTCAGCAGCAAACACAAAGCACAGCGGGGCCTCCTCCCACAAATGCAACCACCGCAAATCACGACCCGCTGAAGGTCCCTTTGAATTGGGCTGCTGGGGCCTCTGCTCCATGTTGCTCTGTCAGGAATTTCAACAATGGGGTCATCCATCCTTTGGGTGCAGGTCAGGTATAAAACCACCGCCGGTACATCGAGAAAAGTGTGCAGTCCCTCTGAGCCAAAACAGCCTAACTGTAACCATGACCATGGGCAAGGTGTGTCCCTCCGGATCCTCACTGACAACACTCTGTGGATTTTAAGCCTTCAGTGGTGTCACCTTAACCTCTCATTTTATCATGTTTCAGATCATCTTCTACGAGGACAGGAACTTCCAGGGGCGTTCCTATGAGACCAGCAGCGACTGTGCTGACATGTCCTCCTACCTGAGCAGGTGTCACTCCTGCAGGGTGGAGAGCGGCTGCTTCATGGTCTACGACCGCACTAACTACATGGGAAACCAGTTCTTCGTCAGGAGGGGAGAGTACTCCGACTACCAGCGCATGGGCATGAGCGACTGCATCAGGTCCTGCCGTATGATCCCCATGGTACAGTTTGTCCTTTCCAGTCCTCACTCATAGAACACACCGAGCCAGTGGTGAAAACAGTGTTTGAATTAGACCTCCGTGATTCACATCCTCGTTTCCACTTACAGCACAGAGGCCAGTTCAGGATGAGGATCTACGAGAGGGAGAACTTCGGCGGACAGAACTTTGAGCTGATGGACGACTGCGACAACATGATGGACCGGTACCGCATGTCCGACTGCATGTCCTGCAACGTGATGGACGGCCACTGGCTGATGTACGAGCAGCCCCACTACAAGGGCAGGATGATGTACCTGAGGCCTGGAGAGTACAGGAGCTTCAGGGAGATGGGAATGAGCGGCACGAGGTTCATGAGCATGAGGCGCATCATGGACTCCTGTTATTAAAGCAGCGGTGTATAAAAGCAAGATTTTAAATAAAGTCTAGTGATTCTCTTTTAAACTCCTTCCCTACTTTTTACTGATCCGACTCACACACTAAACATGTGTTAAAGCAGCAGATGGAGAAACTCCTGCATCTATACTATCATAACATTTAAACATGTAGTGAATGAGCCTTTAGAGCCACCGTACAGCATCAGACGGCAGCATTTTACCTCTTCAACTCATGAAGACTTAATGAACCCATGTCACAATTCATCCCAAACAACACTGGTACAGTATTAGATGTGGGACTGAATGGATAAGCCCCTGTAGATCAGACATCATCTATCAACCTTAACCTCCATGGTTTGACTTTCTTCTTACTAAATAAAGGTCAGTGATTGAAAACACTCCAGTTCATACACACTGACACAGAATCCCAGAGTAAAGGAGGGAAAAGGTAAAGACTGGATGTTTCATGTGAGGTTTGTTCAGGTCAGTCAGCTGGAAACTGACCAAAGCTATTTTCACTTTAGTTCAAAATATACTGATGAAAAGCAACATGTATGTCTTTAACTCCAGCTGGGTTACCTTCAGTAGCATGTACTGTGCGTTTATGGTCATACTAAAGACGTGTTCTGTATATTATTACATGCAGAATGTGATTCTGCTGAGGTCAACATCTGGACTCCTTGTTGCTGGTGGACCACCTGGTTTCACAACATTCACACCTGGAGACAGGTGAGTCCTGGTTGTTCGCGGACCTTCAGCCATGTGAGCTGGAGAGACTCCCCATTAATGGGTTATAAATGAAGAAGCGTCATGGATGAAGGTGAAACGTCTTCAAGAACCTCCAAAGAAGTCCAGCTGATCTGAACGGGAACTCCTGCCATCACATGACCTGATGAGACTCTACGGAGTGACTCTGTTTGTTTCCCAGTATTTTAGTCGTCACTCTGCTGACAGGCAACAACATACGAATCCTTTGTCATTTAGAAGCTGTTCCCTCTTCATCTGAGAAAAGGCTGACGTTAAAAAACAGCCATGATTGTTTCCAGTGAGTGAACGAGCCACACAACAGATCACGGTGTGGAACACAATGGGAGCGTACAGTAGGACGCCACGGCTCGTCGTCTTTGTCCTCCAGTAAATGGAACAGTCAGCATTTCTCTGTGTCTTCACAGCCATGTCAGGTTCACTAGATCTGAATGGAGAAAAGCCTCAGTTTAGCTTTTCATACAACAGATGTTGTCGGTTTTTGCTCTGTACTTCTGATTGCTAACAGTGGAGGTGTTTACGTCCAGATGAAGCAGTCTTCTGAATTCATGTCTCCAGGTTTACTGTGTCAGAATACACACCGTTGGTTGTATTATTTTATTCATTTGTGTGACAGATTTTAGTATCAAAGAAAACCGAATGTACAGCCTGAACTTGGAGATTTCACATTTACAAACAGCTGAGCAGAAAACTCCTGATATTGCAGTAGCTAATGGCTGCTGGGACATTTCTATCATCTAAAAATAAAGCAGCTAGCTGGATAACAACACTGTTAGTCTAAGCTGTGAATTAACAGTAGGAGCTAAAACCATATGAATGTTACTGAATACTGTTAGCATGTATAAAATTCAGAGCGAGCTACGAATTTGTCAGCGCTAATATATTCACTAACACTTAATCTGTAGCTCGGTGCATGCTAGCAGGTTAGCATGTTAGCCTACTGAGTGAAGTGTTGGGTTAGCTACTGTGAGCTAAGCTAACAGTTGCCCTACATTAAATAAGAGAAATGTAGCATACTAAGCTACAGCAGCACATCAGAAGCTGCTTTATTTACTAACATAGCTAGCTAGTGGCTAGCTGTTGACTAACTGCTTCGTGTTCGTACGGGATGTCCTGCTCATACAGAAGTGCTCCTTTGGGAAACTCCTGTTGTTGTTTTTTAGAATATGTTAAAAATTTTAGCTTTTGCTGTGGAAAACACAAACAACAGCTGGACAAAGGACCACGATGAAATTTAGCAAATTAAAAAGAAACAGGAAACACTGGTAGATTAGCTTGAGGTGAGACTTCCTCTAAAGCTCCTAACTAGCTGGTTTGGTTTAAACAATAGTAATATACATTTCTATAGCATGATAATGTTTATCTGGAGCGGTAAGCTGTCAGAATTCAGTTTTATTTAAATATATATTTACTGTGTTCTGACTTCGTCATGCCAATAGGGCGACTGACTCGTTGCTTTGAAGGATTCTTTATAATTGTGCGAGTTTTCCATTATATAAACTATTTATGTTGTTCACGATCTCATTTTCATTGGTTTGGCCGTCAGCCCTGCTAGTTATGATAATGTTAGTCCTAGATATAATTAACGCTAGCTACCGTGAGCTAACCGTTAGCTACCATGAGCTAATTAACGTTAGCTACCGTGAGCTAACCGTTAGCTACCATGAGCTAATTAACGTTAGCTACCGTGAGCTAACCGTTAGCTACCATGAGCTAATTAACGTTAGCTACCATGAGCTAACCGTTAGCTACCATGAGCTAACTGTTAGCCCTTAAATGTACAGTTGTTACAGCATGTTTGGTCGTACCATGATGGACTAAATATAACACTAATTTAATGCTAAGGTTATTGTTTTATCCTCCAGTTACTTCTGTTCGTTGTCTTTTATTTATCTCACAAACCTGTTAGGATTCCGGAACTTACAGCATTAGCCTTTTAGCATGATCCCATCGTGTACATAGCTTGTACATGTGAATCTTAAATGTCACACTGAATATATTTAATATCCTTTCTCAGGGTTCTAGTTAAAAGACACGTTAAAAGCCCCACACAGAGTTTAACCCAGCTAGCTAAGAAGCTACAGGAAAATATTATGAAAGGGTTTTCTACTAGTATGTATTATATGAACCTCATTTAAACAAATGACTTGCTTTGATTTAACATGAGGACTGTGGAGCTATTGTTTTGATTTATACTAATTAATGAATAGTTCGTTAGCTCTGGAACAGCTGCAGTACAGATTTAGCTGTGTAAAGATTCTTGTTCATAGTATCAGTGAGTAGTGAACATGTTAGCAGCCCAATGACATCCTCAATAATCACATTACAAAAGAGAACTTACTCGGCTAAAGATCAGAGTTAATACGTAGTAAATTATGGAACCACTGATATTTCTGTCTACTGTGGACGGTGCCGCTTCTATTTCAGATTATTCTCTAATTTTGTTAGATATTATTAAGGACAAAACCACATGAAGAAAACACAGATGTGACAAACGTGGTTATGAATTACACATTTTAATTAACTAAAGTGGAATACAGAACTCTAGCACATGTCAGTGATACGCCTCATGCTCATGAACCTCATGCCGCTCATTCCCATCTCCCTGAAGCTCCTGTACTCTCCAGGCCTCAGGTACATCATCCTGCCTCTGAAGTGGGGCTGCTCGTACATCAGCCAGTGGCCGTCCATCACCTGGGAGGACATGCAGTCGGACATGCGGTACCGGTCCTGGATGTTGTCGCAGTCGTCCATCAGCTCAGACATCTGACCGCTGAAGTTCTCCCTCTCGTAGATCCTCATCCTGAACTGGCCTCTGTGCTGTAATTGAACACAGAAACAACATGAGTGCGGCCGCTACAGAGCACTAGAAGCAGGTTTACATCAGCACTAATCACAGGGATGTGTCTTAAAACTTACGAAGGGAATCATTCTGCAGGATCTGATGGAGTCGAACATCATTCCCATGCTCATCATGCGCTGCATGTCGTGGTACTCGCCCCT
The DNA here is from genome assembly GCA_024666655.1 of Dascyllus trimaculatus. Classification (NCBI taxonomy): domain Eukaryota; kingdom Metazoa; phylum Chordata; class Actinopteri; family Pomacentridae; genus Dascyllus; species Dascyllus trimaculatus. The sequence continues at coordinate 906,581 of CM045456.1, forward strand.
CCTCAGGAAGAACTGGTTTCCCATGAAGTTGGGCCTCTCATAGACCATGAAGCAGCCGCTCTCCACCCTGCAGGACTGACACCTGCTCAGGTAGGAGGACATGTCAGAGCAGTCGCTCATGCACTCATAGGAGCGACCCTGGAAGTTCCTGTCCTCGTAGAAGACGATCTGAAACACACCAGAGGTCAGAGATGAGGGTGTTGGTGTCGGTGCTTACAATTTTGATTCATGCCAACTGTAACAGTAAGTGTGAAATGTGTAGGTGAACAGCCCATTACCTTGCCCATGATGATGGTTTAGGTTGTTCCCAGTGGATGGTTCAACTTGCTCTGCCAACTCCATAATTCCAGGGCCTTTTTATACAAAATCCCAGGGGCCATGTTGTGTTGTTATTCAAATGTGCAAAGCTGATGAATTAGCAGTATGACTTTTGCTGAACGGGGCCTATTAACACGTAACAATGGTTCTCCATCTATACATTTCTGGCAGCAGTCATCTGCATTGTCTATTATAAGCATAAGCTTTGTGTGTGTTCCATTGGCAGACAGAAGGTTCTCCACATATGGTCTGATCATCAGGGATGGACAGAACATGGCATCGGGCCACATCTCTGACAAAACCCCGACAGACCCAGAACCTGTACAAATACTGCGCTGCTATACAGCATCAACATGCTGTGTGTTACGTGTAGTTTCAGTCCAAGCACCGATCAGAAAGTCTGCTTTGAAAATTAAATGATTGCTGTTTCACGACTCTGCAGACATATCGTCTGCAGATTTGATGTACTTAGTTCAAAGCTGAGTTGCTGTTAGTGAGATCCAGTTGACAGCTTTCAGCCACACAAGACTCATTACATGGGATTCATATGTTAAGTGTTGTATAGACAGAGTATATGAAATTAGACATACATGAAAACACAGCTTGAGAGTAGCATTTAAGTTTTGCTGTTGTTAAAAAAGACATTTTTGTGACCATAAATGTATTTTATACACATTAGGAATACTAATGTACTAAGATTAGCAGGTATTACGTACTATAACCTCATTGGCTCTTACATTGTCTACTTATACAGAAAGCAATAAGGTAATTAACAGTGTTTCTGCACTGGATGAGTGCAGAGACTTATTCTAATGCAGCCTGCAGAATTTCTACTGAAGAGGAGACCAGATTATTTAACTGACCAGTGTTTCAAAAGTAGCTGAGGTCTACCAGCCTGAGTATCGACTGACAGCTAAAGGCTCCAGCTGATGTTCATAATAATGATAACAATAAATGTTTTCCAGTTTGCACGTTCAAAAACCTGATCTGAGACATCTCAGTCTGGACACGTCGATGGAAAAGCTGGTGTATCAAGAAAATCCAAATACGACAAAGTGAAACTGAAACCAGCTGAGTGCCAATAAACCTTCTCAAAGTACTGCATTAGACAAACATTCAGGTTTTCTTGTGTCCTTTCCATCTGCAATGCTTTAGTCCAAATGGAGAATCGGCATCATTGACCTCCAGCATCAGCTCCTCATATTACAGGAGCCACTGGGGTAAATTCACATGTTGTTTTGCAGAAATCTGGATGGAAATCTGTGTCAACCTCTGACTCGTACAGCGTATACAAAACAACATGAAGTCATCCGATGAATGGACAAACACTGAGGAACCTTAGTTGATGTTTTCAGTAGGAAGATTTGGAGACGCTGTGCTGTCAGATATGATGGAAGGTTTCTACCTACGCAGCTGTTCAAGTGTGTCCATCTGACACCAATCACAGGATGTTAAAGAAGTACTTTGAGTAATATTAAAAATCTACACTTTGGATCATATCTGAACTAATTTTATGTGGGTGGGAAGCCAGTGAGGGATTGTGCAATAAATCAGGTAGACAAAGAATAAACCTTCCAGAAGAAACCCGTAGAACAAGAGTTAGTTGAACACTACCTGACCTCCAGACATCAGAACAAGACGTCGACTTTCTTCATGCTTTTGTTAACTTTAAAGAGATTCCAGCTTCATCAGCGGGGCGACATCCTACCAGTGCAACAAACATCATACATGCTAGTTAACACGCCTTCACTGTAAATGTTTGTAGAACTACTGCAGTAGTAGCTGTAAAACTACACGTCTGTGTGATGCTTGATACCGTGACTACTCTTACTGTGACTGTGGATAGCAGTAGTGACTCCCTGATGGTGCTTAAAGGGATCTGTTGTTGAGCTGGTTTGATTTGGAACACCCAGATTTTTTACAAATGAAATGAATGAAAATGTTCTAAGTCAAAATAGATTTATTACATGACTTTAAATTACCAAACATTTTCAGATCCAGCGGTGTAGCAACAGGATAATGGATTTATTATAGCATATATCATATAATGTACAGTAAATGTATTATTATGGTATATACTGATTTATCATTTATGGTCTACAGAGTACAACACTGGAAGCTTGATAGTTTATTAGCTTATTGCTGCGTCTTGTTCCCTAATAAGCCATCACAGCTAAAAAAGAGAAGATTAGCTAAGTGTTTACAGCGTTAACTAGTAGGAAACATGTTTAATATTCTTTATAAAGCTCCGTTTCCTACCGAACAAAATAACACTTGTGGACGTCTTTCAAAGCCGCATCAATGAAAACACTCCGACAAAGCAGTAAAAATTCAACATCTTTAATAAACAAAGTGTTTGATATTTACAGCAAAGCTTCCGCTCAATGGCTAAAATTCGGTGACCCTCCTGAAGGAGCCGACGATGGCGCAGGTGGCGCACCAGTCGCGGTACCTCCGGTACTCCCCGGGCCGCAGGAAGTACTGTCTGCCGCGGTAGTTGGGGTACTCGTAGAAGATCCAGTAGCCGTTCATAACATTAGAGGAGTAGACGTGGCGATGGTGGAAACGGTCAGACACACAGGGACAGTCATCCATGAACTCCATCATGTGGCCGCTGAAGTCGGGCTTCTCGTAGATACGCAATCTGTAGGAGCCTCGGTACTGGAAGACCAACAGACGACGGTCACACATTCAAGAAACAAACATCAAAACGTGTTCGAAATGGAAGAGCCTTAGAGTCCACCAACGAAAGCACCACAGAGAAAGTCTTACCAAAGGAATCATCCGGCATGAGCGGATACAGCTGCTGAAGCCCATCCAGCGCTGGTAGTCGGGGTACTCGCCCCTCCTCATGAAGTACTGGTGGCCCATGAAGTTGGGTCGCTCGTAGATCATGAAGCAGCCGCTCTCCACCCGGATGGAGTTGCAGCGGCTGAAGTACGAGTGAAGGTCCGTGCAGTCGTTGCTGCACTCATAGCTCCGACCCTGGAAGTTCTTGTCCTCGTAAAAGATAATCTGGTGGAAAATAAAAGAGCATCAAGACGGGGTCCAGGTCCGACACGGCCTGATCAACACGTTTCAGTTCAAGATTAAACATACTGGCAGTAGCTTAGTTCATGGTGAGCAGAGAGGAACAGTTCTTACCTTGCCCATGGTCTCCGTTGGAGAGATTCCCCATGTTTTCAGGGCTTTTTATACCACCTCTCAACAAACAAAGCATTGTTATTCAAATCCTCTCTTAGTTATAATTGAAGGCTACTGGCACATGTTTACCTTTGTGTTGGAGCACAACATTGGGTCAGAAATATGGATTTGTATTTGAAAAAAGAGGATAAATAATTAAGCAGTTTGGTGTTTTGACACGTGTGGACAAAGGAAAAGACTAGTATGGTATCCACACGTCCAGCGCACAAAGGCTGCAGAACAATATGGAACAGCCCTTTCGCATTAAATATGTTGCGTAACAGAGCAGGAAGCCATTCATTCTCCCTCCTGCTCCACCTGAGCAGCTTCACTGGATGTAAATAAGTAAGTGTTCACTGGGCTGCTGTAGGCCGCCGAGGATTTCTACAGTATCATAGACACTGTGCTGCATTTAGCTGTGATGCTTTTATTGACTAACCCCACATTTAGATTCAGGCGTTTACATGGTTTGGACTCCATGGACTCCTACTCCATGATGTCTCACAGCCATGTTTGCTGCTGTGAAGACTCCCCTGATATTATACCTCTGCAAGATGAGCACTCGGTTTCTGGACCAAAGAGTGTCTAATATGTTTTATTTCACTACATTCATGTCCACCACAGATCACATGTAGCTACCTGTTTATCCTGAAAGCACACTGACTTGTTTACAGTGTCCTGGTGAATCTCAGGTTGAAGGTATGTGAGGTTTATCTGGATCTAAAGGACAATGATCAGTTGGATTTATAGGGGATCCATAGGAAACTGTCCTGTGTCAGAACACACACCTGTAGGTTTGTATTAAACCTTTAAATCTAAGCTCTGGTTTGTGATTAAGAGCTGTAGAAGACTGATTTTTGTGTTTCATATTATTTAGTTACAGAACAAACCCGTGGCTATAGCAGTTTCCTTATTGCAGACACCTGAAACCGACCTGATGTTTGTCCCCAAAACAAGTTCAGGGTCAACTTTTGTTTTTCCAGGAGTATGAAGACAGCTCCAGCAGAGTGTCTGACTGTCATTAGGTGTATTTTAAGGTAGAGTCAGTAATGACAGTATAATGTGGCTGGCATCAGTTTATACTGTGACGTGTTTAAAATAAGGTGCTTATACTATTTATCTATGTGTCCTGCTTTACTAAATCGGCGTCAGTCTTTCATCCTTATACACTTTTGTGTGACTTTAATTCATTATATCTGTCCAGACTCAGCTGTCCAACACTCTCTATATAGTGTTCAACACGAATCATATGGATAAATTCTGCCAACATTGAGGCCAGTTAATCCTATCGGGGGCACAAACTGGGAGAGGACAACACCGGCATTGTCTGCTATGGTATCCCTGAGCACAGAGGAGATTAAGCTCCAGTGCAGGGCCAAACACAGCTGCCAGACAGGAGATATGTTCTCTTCAGTAACTGGAAGAAGCAAACTGCAGTGTCCAACCCAGATTCAGGGGTATTTAACAAAAAGTAATGAAGCTCTGTGGTGAAGAAGTGCACAGACTGACAGATGAAGTATTTATTAAGCAGGTTTATTGAGGGAACAGACAGTTACAGAGTTGTGACTTCAGTTGAAGTCTGTGATCCTCCGGATGGATCCGACCCTTGGGCTGACGCCTCCCCAGTCGCTGTACCTGCGGTACTCCCCAGGCCTCAGGTAGTACACTCGGCCCTTGTAGTTGGGCTGGTCGTACATCAGCCAGTGTCCGTCCATCACGTTGCAGGAGTTGAAGTCGGACGCGCTGAGCCGGTCCTGGACGTTCGGACAGTCATCCACCAGCTCGTGCATTTGACCCGACATGTCGAAGCGCTCGTAAAGCCTCATCCTGTAGGAACCCCGGTACTGGTGCAGCAGCAAACACTCTGTTACTCCCTGCTCTGACTGTCTCATCAGTCACAGACTTCTATACCAACTTATGATTGCTGATTTTGAAAAAAACAAGCTATTAACATTGTAAAAAAGTCTTTGCACAGCCCTTTGGAACAAATCCTCAGACCTCGTCTTTATGACCTACCTGAGGGATCAGTCGGCAGGATCTGACACCGTCACTGATGCCGATCATGCGCTGGTTATCGGGGTACTCCCCTCTCTTCAGGTAGTACTGGTTGCCCATGTAGTTGGGCCTCTCGTACACCATGAAGCAGCCGCTCTCCACCCGGATGGAGTTGCATCGGTTGAAGTAGGTGTAGAGGTCGGCACAGTCGCTGCTGCACTCATGATAGCGACCCTGGAAGTTCCTGTCCTCGTAAAATATAATCTGGGAAAGCAACACAGAAATCTGTAACAGCAGCTAAAGATCCACATCTCCTCAGCACACATAGCGGTGAGCAGAGAGCCTGACTGAAGCTGTGCACTTTGATTTTCTTTACCTTCCCCATGTTGGCATCAGTCTGCATTAGCGGTCAGTGCTGTCTCTGAGCCAAGCCACTGTGCTTTATAAAAAAAAGAACGAAAGGGCAGCTGTGTGATTGCACAGCATAAAGTATTGTCATTCAAATATATCCCCCACACTGATGGTGGATCAGGGGAGCATGGGGGGAATCTGTTTATGTATGGATGACTCTTGGTGTGTGATGAGTTATTGTTCTTTCTCTATGTTCATCACAATTTCCTCCCGAAAATGCTGCGATACAATAGAGGGAGTCCTGCTCAGCATCAGCAGGAATAAACTGATATCTAATCAGACCGACATGATGATCTGCACCATCTAGCACCTTTTTTGTTGACGTGGGCCAACATCACTCCTGACGTGGCACAAGATGTGAAAGATTTACACAAACCTGAGATGTATCTCAGATCAGAACCTACAGGTTGGTCCTAAAGGCTGCAGGACGACAACTCATGCAGTGATTTAAACGTCTGAGATCCTCCTCACAACTAAATGCACTGTGAAGACTCCATTTTACAGTTGCTTTATTACAGTGGTGAGTGTTTGATGAAAAACAGCTCAAGAGATGTGCTGGTGCTGCTGCTGGGGAGTGTTTGCAATGAGTCTTTTTTTGAGTCCAAATCTCAACGTCAGAGAACATTCTGGGTCATATTTAAAAGGCTTTTCAGGACAGTAAGTCAGTGAAACACAGGTACACTAGTTTTTCTACAGTCTTATAGGATGCTATCGCGACATAAACGTCCTCCAGAGCAGGTCAGTAGTCTACGATGCGTCTGATGGACCCGACCCTGGCGCTCCTGCCGCCCCATTCGCTGAACCTCTTGTACTCTCCGGGTCTGACCAGGTACATCCGGCCGCGGTAGTTCGGATGCTCGTAGAAAAGCCAGTTTCCGTTGGTGACGTTGCAAGAGAAGATGTCATTCATGTGGAATCGATCCATGACGCTGGGACAGTCCTCCACCAGGTCCATCATCTGACCACCGAACTCGATCCGCTCGTACAGCCGCACGTTGAACGCACCGGCCTCCTGGTTTCATATGAGAGCATCAGTTATTAAACCCAGCCAGAGTCATACATCTGTCAATTATTATACATCTGTCAATTATTATACATCTGTTAATTACTATACATCTGTTAATTATTATACATCTGTTAATTATTATACATTTGATCCAGTGTGCTGTTTTGATGGTGGATATTATAATAATATGTTGTATATACATATAACTTTTTTCAACAGAAACATGAATAATTAAAGGTGCCCGTCAGAAATACTTTATTAATGTCTACATTTCATAGCAGTTCGTTTACAATATATATTTTAATGATCTAATCAACCAAGTCATTTATACACTGGATGGATTTCTCTGAAACTTGGTTCACACATTCAGGATAACCCTGCAGAATATCCGTCACTTTATATCCCTGCAGAGCTAATCGTCACTGTGAGCATGCTAGCATGCTAGCATGCTAAAATTAGAGTTGGTGTAAATTTTGTCTACTAATGTTAGCGATGGGAACGTAGAGTTTTTTGTCTTTAGATCCTCCGATGTCATTTTTATGCCCAAAATTACCAACTTGCTATGCCCCCAAAGAGTTTTCATTAAAACAAAAGCCACAAACAGCAGTGTTAGCATCTCTTTTGCATCTTTACCATCAGATTTTGCTATTTTTATATAAAAATAACAACAGAGAAAAGCCCAACCACACCAGAACACCCTCTGAGTTAGCATCTCTTTAAGGTGAAATGACGGCTTCAGGCAAATCTGTTCTTGAAGAGAATCAACAGATACAGACGTTAGCATCATCACTGTGAGCATGCTAACATGCTAAATTTAGCTTTCAGCTAAGTACGGTCCATGGAGCAGCTACAGATAGTTTAGACTTCGTAACGTCACAAACAGCATCATGTTTAATGTCTTTAGATCCTCAGATTCGACTATTTCTGAACCAAAAACAACTCTGTAAATATTTTTCTGTTAAACTGCTTTTATAAAAACACTAAAACTTCAGAACGCTAACTAAAACACTGGGTTAGCTTCTCTTTAAGGTGACAGTGGAATAACAGTAGGAACATTCACAAATACATCTCACTGATTAGAGAATAACTGTGAGGATAAGCTATTCTGAAAGACAATTTACAGTAATGGCATGTTAGCATCATCATTATGAGCATGCTAAAGTTAGCATTTAGCTAAAACCAGCCTTATGGAGCTGCTAGCTGAACTTTGTTGTGAGACTAAAGTCACCAATAGTGACACATTTTATGTCTTTAGACTGTCTGATGACAAAGATAACTCTAAAAACCCAACAGTATCCCTGAAAACCCCCATTCAGACTTCAAAACGCCACCTGAACAATGAGCTAGCCGCTCTGTAAGGTGAAATGAGTCTGACCGTGGTCGGACATGCTGCACCTAACAGTGAGGCCCAGTTTACAGCCTCGTGGATCAGCACACATTCAGGACAGAACTCCAAACACCTTCTGGGCTCTTTACTTTTACCCAATGTGGGTTCAGTTTTCAGCGCCGTATAAAGACCTGCACCTCAGTGGAAGCAGCTGAACTGTGCTCATCAGCTGTAGAGAGGATGTGGATGTGGTGAAACACTCTCTACAGCTGCTGAGACATCGCTGGGACCAGTGACACCACAGTAGAACGGGTTTTTAAACACTTTAACAGACTAACGAGTCTCTGGCGTTGGGTTTCTCACCGTGGGGATGAAGCGACAGGAGCTGACCGAGTCACTGACCCCCATCCAGTGCTGGAAGTCGGGGTACTCCCCCCTCCTCAGGTAGTACTGGTTCCCATTGTAGTTGGGCTTCTCGTAGATCATGAAGCAGCCGCTCTCCACCCGGATGGAGTTGCAGCGACTCAGCTGACACATCAGGTCTGCACAGTCGCTGCTGCACTCGAAACGGCGTCCAGAGAAGTTCTTGTCCTCGTAGAAGATAACCTGAAACCACACGTTTCACTGATCACACTCAGTTCAGACAGACAGTGGCGTTTTCATGGGTTTAATCCAACATTCGTCCACTTCTTTATCTTTTACTTTGAAAATAGAAAGCTTAAGAAGAGCCTGGAGGCCTTTTCACTTCACAATAAAAGCCTTTTCTCCAGCACACAGCAGCAGGTTGAGTGTTTACCTTCCCCATGTCGGCTGCCCTGTGATCCATCCAGCTCTTTGAAGACTCCACCTGTCACATATATAGTGAATGTGAAGTGCAGACTCTGCATGTGCCATTCATAGTGTAATGGGCAGGAATCTTTGGTGTTTGTGTCGCCTGAAGAGACGTCATGTTTGTCCAGGTGAGAGCTGACAGGTCTGCTGTTTTCACCCCTGGAATGGTTCCACGGTTTCATCAAAGACTCATGTGGAGGGTTTCTAGCCTCAGAGGAGCTCTGGGTGAGGATCTTTCATATTTATTCCTGTTAAAATGTATATTTTCAGTCTCAGAAGGCCTTTAGAAACTACAGCCCAGAGGATTGTGTAGTTGTTCAGTGTTGAATGTTGTGATTCTTCATCTGTGGCTGTCTGAAGCTGTGATATTAGACTCTCTCTAGCTGGCTGTGTTTTAGAGGCTGGTATGAATGAGGGCTGGTGTTTTCATGTCAACTCCAGGTTAGTCTGGCCTCAAGTTGTCTTTAATTGTCACTGTGCTGCTGCCCTCTGGTGGAAAAACTGATTAATGTCCACATAAATACACAGCCAGAGTAAATATGCACTGATATGTTTCAGTGCTTCATTTATCTTCTGTATCAAACCAAAGCTAAGTAGAAGCACCGTCTCATAACGTAGCGTTGGAGTCTGATCTGCAGCTTCTGATCATAATAAATATGATTTAGTGTCCTAAAGCTGTGGAAGTAAAAACATCCAGCTCTTTGAAAAACTTCAAAGATGCCACATAATCACATGTCAGTGACCAGACCTGCAGATGAAGGTCATGTCATAGAGTCAAAAGCTCCCGAACAGCCTCTGAATGGACTCAAGGTTCAGAAGTGGACTGTGTGGTGTGGAAGGTGCAGCTCTACAACACAGAACGCTGGAGTCTGGGGTCAAAGCTGTCAGTGCTTTCAGTGTTTTATTCAGACCTCTGATGACAGTCAGGACACCAGGCCACGATGATGTCACTTCCTCCCAGGAAAACATGGCCTCCAGACGCAGAGAGCAAGAACAAAACCGAAAACACCTGAGCACCGACGCCATTTTATTCAGCGAGTGAAACAAGGCAAAGAGCAGACATTTGACAAGAACGTCCTCCGGCTTTAGAGGTCCATGAGACGCCTGACGGAGCCGATCCTGGAGCTGATGGCGTTCCAGTCGCTGAAGCTGCGGTAGTCCCCGGGCCTCAGGTAGTAGTGGCGCCCCCTGTAGTTGGGCTGCTCGTACAGCAGCCAGTGTCCGTCCACGTTGCAGGAGTTGAAGTTGAAGATGCGGAACCGGTCCATGAGGTTTGGACAGTCGTCGGTCAGCTCCATCATCTCACCGACCATGTCGAAGTGTTCGAACAGCCTCAACCTGAAGCTGCCGCTGTACTGCAGAGGTCAGAGGTCACAGGGTCAGAGGTCACAGGGTCAGAGGTCACAGAGAAGGATGCCATTCACGTCTTCATAAACAAGTAGTGTAGTATTTTGGACAACATACTTCTATGCTCTGAGAAATGCCATGCTGTCCACATGTGAAGCATGTGACCCATGTAGCCTAGCTTAGCATAAAGACTGGAAGCAAGTGGTGAACATCCAGCATGGATCCGTCCCAGAGCAGATAGAAACAGAGAAACAGAGCTCCTAGAACCGGGTACATCCATGAACTTTTGATTTCAAATGAACAGGGTAGAGCCTTACAGCTGCTGCCATGTGGGTTTCAGACTCAGGATACCTGTTTCACCTGTTTTCAGTCTTTATGCTAAGCTACGCTAACCAACTGCTGGCTGTAGCTTTAAATATACACTGTAAAAACAAACACACCTCCATAAAGAAAAGGGAATAATGTCTGAAACTATGATCGTTTGTATTTACAAAGAGAGGACATCTCATGGCTAGTCATAGCTCCTGGTCTGTCAGGTTGTTTAGACATTCACAGGCTGTTCTGTAATCGTAATAATATGTTGTGTATGTTAAAAAATACTGATAGTGAATAAAATCTTTAAAAATATAAACTGTGTCAAATTACAGAACCAAAGCTTATTTTTCTGTTTTCTGTTGCTAATTTTAGAAATTTAATTCAACAGTTTCATCCATTAAATAAAAAGGAAATATCTGTAAAATTATGATAAATGAGCAAATAGACTTCATACATATTCACATGTTTTATATCATATAATATGAGAACATGAGAGTCTATATGTCCAGTGAAATTGTCTAATTCTAGATCTTCTTGTAATTCTGTCTGACCTCTGTCCGTACCCTCACCCTGACCTGTCGAGGCAGACGTCTGCCTTCCCTGAGCCTGGTTCTGCCAGATTTGTTTTCTCTCCAATGAGTTGCTCAAAGGGATGAATTGTGTTTGTTGGATTTCTCTCTCTAATATAATATTGTAAGTTGGAGGTGATTAGCGGAGGTCTTACCGGGGGGATCAAGCGACAAGACCTGACGCAGTCGTTCATGCTGGTCATGCTCATGTAGTCTGAGTACTCTCCCCTCCTCATGAAGAACTGGTTTCCAGTAAAACCCGGCCGATCGTACACCATGAACATGCCGTTCTCCACCCGGATGGATCTGCAGCGGTCGAACATCGAGTGCAGGTCGGCGCAGTCGCTCACACACTCGTAGTGACGACCGCCGAAGTTCCTGTCCTCGTAGAAGATGATCTGGAGGATCAGAACAAGGAGGAATCCATCAGCAGAGTTTAGGATGAGACGGGACCAGCCGTGATTCATCTCAAAGGGGGAAACTACTTATTTTGGTTGACCTCTATCCTTTATCCTCACCCCGACCAGTCGAGGCAGACGTCTGCCTTCCCTGGTCACCAACTGTCTGGACCTGAGCTCCCACTAATCATCTATGCAGGTTGTGTTTATTTAATACGCACTAACGAATAAAGATATTCTGTTCCAGTCTGTTCTGATCTGCAGTGTTACAGCAGCAAAGATGCAAACATTCAAAGAATATCAGCATGAAAATGAAGAAATAAACCAAAATATACACAAGTACTGGCTTTAGAAGTAACAGTACCGCACATGTCAGTGGTGCTGACATGCTAACTGCTAACAACAGGAAGAAAACTGAGCAGTGGAAACGTGAAGCTGCCATGTATTTCTATATATTTCTGTGTACTTCTGCTTTATTTCTATGTTTCTGCTGAGGTTCCTCCATGTTTGTGCTCCTTTGCTGCTGTTCGTTTCCCCACTGTGGGATCAGAACGGACTCAACAGTGACTCTGGACACAAACCTTCCCCATGATGCTGCTGCCGTCGCTTCAAAGAGCCTCCTGTGGCCGTGAAAGGCGGCGTCCACATTTATAGCCGAGCCTCTGTGTTGTTATTCTAATGAGGCTGGTGTCAGCAGAGACGCTACAGGAGTCTTCTTCTCCTGTTTGTTGACTCCGTGCAGCTTCCAGCGAGAACCACGGTGAAGCTTCTGTCTGTTAAATGGGCTGAATTCAGTGCATTCAGAGGAAGCCCAGCAGACAGGAGGGAAAACATGGACGGACACGGGGGTTGACCTCTGAGCCCATCCAGCCATCAGATGTGTGGTTTGGAAAATGGAATTAAATCCACATTTGTTCCCCTGTACTTTGATTTCTGTGCTTTAGTGGAGTTCAGTGGTTCATGAAGATTCACTAGGATGCAGAAAATGAAGTGTTTGATGTTTTAAAACAGGAGGCTGGGAGTTAGTTTTCATTTGTCACTAAACTAAACCAGCTGCTGTCCTCAGTTCAGACCAGGTTTTGAAGTCTGTCTATTTTTCTGACAAGCTGGAGAAAAATTCTCATCTCCGCAAACATCATTGAGCCCACAGAGGAAGATTTTAAAAACATTAATAAGTCGCTTCTTCAGTCTGAACTCTGGGTTTTCTTTCCATAAAGACTTTTCACAATAAACTGATTCAGAAAAGACGCAGACTGCAGCGTATAAACTCACAAAAATGCAGAAAATAGACGATGAATGCTCCAAATTTCTAAACTCGAATGGCTACGTGTGAATAAATAAAGATGTTTAATGAAGTCTGAGAGATCCTTAGTCCTCCAGGTCCTGGTCGTCCTCATAGTTTCAATCGTAGCATCTGGACTAGCTTGAGTCTCAAAGACGTTTCACCTCACATCAAAGAGGCTTGAAACCTTGAATAATTCATTGAAGTTGTCAACAATCTCCTTCAAGACCTTAAAAACCTATTTAAAGACTTCAAAAACCTCCCTTAAGACCTCAAGAACCTCCTGAAAGACCTTTAAAACATCTTCAAAGACCTCCTTAAAAACACTGAAAACCTCAAAAAATTCTTGTCCTTTTTTGAAGTTTTCCTTAAATATCTCAAAAACCTCCTTGAAGACCTCAAAACCTCAAATGTCTCCTTGAATGTCTTGAATAATTCACTGAAGTCATCAACATCCCCTCAAAGACCTTAAAAACCTACTTAAAGACTTCAAAAACCTCCCTTAAGACCTCAAGAACCTCCTGAAAGACCTTGAGAACTTGCTGAAAGTCCCCCTTAAAGACCTTAAAAACATCTACATCCTTAATAAAACCTTCAAAAACCTCATTAAAGACTTAAAATATGTCCTTAAATATCACAAAAACCTCCTTGAAACGTCTTTGAGAAACTCAGGTAGCATCTGGACTCGCTTGATGCTACGACTGAAACCTCGACCTGGAAGACCGAGGACCTTCTCAGGCAGCGCTGATGTATATTTTTGGTTTATCATACTTCTTACATGTCTGCTCTGTCCTCTTTACTGCAACCATGCAGATCTATCCAGTGAAGGATTATTGTATGTCAAGAAAAAGACTCAAAACGAGTCATAAAAGAGTCAGTGTGATGTCATTATTTCCATCTAGAGGGACGTGGACAACCTGAACCAGCACTGAAGGATATTGGGTTTTGTTTTTCTGCTGATATGGGGATGATGGTTGCTTAGTGGTTTGTGAAGCCAACTTGTAACCGGTGGGTCGCTGGTTCGAGTCCCCAGACTGGCAAGAGGCTGAGGTTGGACAGTGAACACGACCGCTAGTCCAAGTCACCGAGGCCCTCAAGCCCTGACTGCTTCTAGTCTGTAGAGTTGAGGTTAACTCTGACTATATGGGTCAATGCAGAGAAGGAGTTTCCTTTAATAGATTATTATTATTATATGTCTTAAATGTCTCCTTCGCTGCTTCAACAGTTCAGATTTCCCCACTCTGGGATTCATAAAGGACAAACCTACGGAGTCAAAATGCCCCACAATGATTTCAAATTCATCCAAAATGTCTCAAAATGAGTTAAAATCTGGTCCAGAAAGTTTTTAAAAAGGCCTAAAATGACTCAAACTTTGTCCAGAGTGACTCAAAATGAAATAAATCTACATTTTCACACGTTTGTTCAAAGTGCTTGGAACTTAACCCAAAATGATGACGTGTGTTATGAAGGACCAGAGCCGGTCCTGCCCAGTGTGGCGCCCTAGACCAGATTTTACATGGCCCCCCCTCCATCAGTGATTTACCTACTGTTAGAAGAATTGTGCTTATGTTAAGAATTATACTTATTAGGTAATCACTGAGTGACTGTCAGGACTTTAAAGTCTACATGTCAGCAACCATGAATCACCATAAAACATCCCAAGCCGTATGTACTCACAGTAAAGAACACAGAGAACTGACCCAGTAAGATTGTGTAAGTGACACTTATCTTATGCTGATTGTTTACCAAATAAAAGAGCCAAGGACAGAAGGACTACCAGAGAGCTGGAGTGCTGTAGCGATGCATCCTGCAGAGCTGTAGTGTCTGTTCTGTCCCTGTGAAAGTAAAAGACCTGAGCTCTGAGTTCTGTCTTCCTTCCTGTGCTGTGTGTATTTACAGGTTTTGAAGACCTCGGCTGACAAAACAGATGGAGCAGCATAGTTTAAAAGTCAATCTGAGCTTCTCCATTCTAAGAGTTAACAGTAGTAACTAGTTTTAATGGAATTACACTGAAGGGGAAATGTTTCCTGATTGTGTGGCGCCCCCTGGAGGCCACGGCGCCCTTAGCATTAGCCTACATTGGCTAATGGGCCAGCCGGCTCTGTGAAAGAATCTGTGTAAAATTATTATTATTACTAATAATATGAATTCCATCTAGAGGGGTCTGGACCATCGGAACCAGACCTGGTGTCTGGTTTTATGTTTCTTAAACGTCGTCTCAGATCTTCTGGAGTGTTTTTGTCATAGTCAGGTCAGAAACACTGGACCAATCAGAGGAGCCGGATTCAAACGGCTGCATTTATTCACTGCTTTAAAACCTCCTCCTCCTCCTCCTCAGGGACTAGAACTCTGTGATCCGGCGGAAGGACCCGGTGGAGGCGCAGGTCGCCCCCCAGTCGCTGAACTTGCGGTACTCTCCGGGCCTCATGAAGTACTGGCGGCCCCGGTAGCTGGGATGCTCGTACAGCGTCCAGTATCCGTCCATCACGTTGCAGGAGTAAATGTCGCGGCTGCGGAAGTGGTCCTGGACAGACTCGCAGTCGTCGCTGAACTCCATCATCTGGCCCTGGAAGTTGGGCCGCTCGTAGATCCGGATGCGGTACGGACCCTCGCTGGTCTGGAGACATGAGAGAGAGAAGATGCTGAAGCAGAGCCTCTGAGGAGCACAGTGAAGACACTAGAGGTGAGTTTAGCCTTTAGGGTTATTAGTGATTAACAGCAGAATCAGATCAATAAATGCTTCCATGTGTCCCACTAACATCCAGACCAGCAGCTACAGGACACGTCTGACGGCTCCAGCTTCACAGAATTTAGAGCAAAGCACCAATAAAACGAGTTTCTTCTCTCATAAATCAGCAAATATTTAATGTATCATCTGCACAAAGCTGCCAGACGAGCTAATCTTCACAAAAACACTCCGTTAAAAGTCTACGGTACTTAACTCCGTCCTGATGTGTGTCGGTCACATTAATAACTTCATCCTAATTATAATAATCCTAAAATAAATCCACATCTAAGCGTTCTGGACTCAACGGGAGCAGATCTGGGCTCATAAACAACAGAGGAACCAGATTCTTCCCACATAACTGATGATGTTTCAGGATCGAGCTGCCTGATGAACAGAAACGACTGATTCAGTATTTCTGGGATGTTTTTGCTTCTTGAAGCGTTTTAAGGCGTTAAACTCCGTCCTGATGAGTCTAGTGGGGCTTCATGTTAGTGAAGAACACGGATCACGTGTGTGTTTACATATGTTCACATTTTTAGCATTACATGTTTTATTTTCTGCATTTTGCACATAAAAATAAAACAAAATAACATCCGTGTTCTAATAGCTTATTTTCTACCTGCTTGAAGTTTCCTGGTGATTCACTAGATAATAAACAATAATCCTGTTGTTGTTTTTGGTTTCGGTTTTGCTTTTTCAGCATTTTTCTGCCGTCTTGATGAGCGTCTAGTGGATGTTTATTTACTGCATTTTGCACACAAACAAACAAACAAACAGACAAACAAAAAAACACACAAACAGACACACAAACAGACAAACAAACAGACAAACAGACAAACAGACGAACAAACAAACAGACAGACAAACAAACACATCAAGGACCTGATGACGGGTGCTTCTGGTTCTGGTTCTGGTTCTGGACTCACGTAGGAGAAGGTTCTGCAGGAGCGGATGCTGTCGTTGTAGCCCATCCAGCGCTGGTAGTCGGGGTATTCTCCTCGGGTCAGAACGTACTGGTAGCCGGCGTAGTTGGGCTTCTCGTACAGAACCCAGCAGCCGCTCTCCACCTTGATGGAGTTGCAGCGGCTGAAGTGGGGGTGCATGTCGGGACAGTCGGTGTCGCACTCATAGTAGCGGCCCTGGAAGTTCCTGTCCTCGTAGAAGATGATCTGAGGGCGGCAGCAGGGCAGAGGTCAGAGGTCAGCGGGGTGGGCTGCAGCGAAAGGCGTGACGAGGACCTTCTTACCTTACTGTTCATCCTGCAGACGGCCGGAGCAGCTCACCTCAGGGAAACGTTCTCCCAGGGCAGCCTGAGAGCGGCGCTTTATAAACCTCAATCAAAGGCTTCGCAGATCCCACTTCAGCTGTTTGTTCAAAGAGCGGGGTTTAGCGCGCTGCGTCGCTGCCAACAGTCTCACAGCAGAAAGCCTGAGTCATCACTGCAAAAGTCCCAGCAGGCAGATTTGTGACCGCCGTGACCTCTTATTGATATGGACGGTTTTATCCACTAATCCTTCATCAGGCACATTAATGTTTACAGCACAAAGCCGCACACATCACAGACCGACGGCTCAGCTTCAGACAGCAGCCACAAGATCGGGAAACGTATCGCCAGACACCAGCAGGAGGGAAACTACCACTAAAAGATACAAAACTACCGCGAAAATACACAAAACTACTGCGAAAATACACAAAACTACCACAGAAATACACCAAACTACCACGAAAATACACAAAACTACCACAAAATACACCAAACTACCACGAAAATACACAAAACTACCATTAAAAGATACAACACTACAACTAAGAGACACCAAATTACCTCTGAAATACACAAAACTAAATATATGAAATACACGAAAATATGAGAATACACCAAACTACCATTGAAATTCACAAAACTACTGCAGAAATACATAAAACAACCACTAAAATAATGTATTGTGTTGTTGTTGTATTGCTGTGTTATGTTGTGTTGTATTGTGTTATATTGTTGTTGTTGTGTTGTTGTTGTTGTGTTGTTGTATTGTTGTTGTTGTTGTTGTTGTTGTTGTCCTCAGTCCTGCAGAGACTCCTGGGATCCCTCATAGTGTTCAGCTCTGTGGCCTCCACTGCTCTCCTGAAACACAACACACTGATTACTACTATTGATTATTGATTATTAAACAGATACAGACAGACAGATACAGACAGACTCACGCTGAGGAAGGACTGGGAGGATGATGAGGATGATGAGGAGGAGGAGGATGAAGACTGGACTGAGGTGCGTCCAGGTGGATTCTCCTTGGATCTCTCAGACAACCAGCGCTTCAACTTCTGATCTGATCAACAACAACACGTTAGATCAGGAGGGTCCATGTAGTACTAGAGGGTCCATGTAGTACTAGAGGGTAAATGTGGTACTAGAGGGTAAATGTGGTACTAGAGGGTACATGTAGTACTAGAGGGTCCATGTAGTACTAGAGGGTCCATGTAGTACTAGAGGGTAAATGTGGTACTAGAGGGTACATGTAGTACTAGAGGGTACATGTAGTACTAGAGGGTCCATGTAGTACTAGAGGGTAAATGTAGTATTAGAGGGTAAATGTAGTACTAGAGGGTCCATGTAGTACTAGAGGGTCCATGTAGTACTAGAGGGTCCATGTAGTACTAGAGGGTAAATGTGGTACTAGAGGGTACCTGTAGTACTAGAGGGTACCTGTAGTACTAGAGGGTACATGTAGTACTAGAGGGTACATGTAGTACTAGAGGGTACATGTAGTACTAGAGGGTACATTTAGTACTAGAGGGTACATGTAGTACTAGAGGGTACATGTAGTACTAGAGGGTACCTGTAGTACTAGAGGGTACATGTAGTACTAGAGGGTACATTTAGTACTAGAGGGTCCATGTAGTACTAGAGGGTACCTGTAGTACTAGAGGGTACATGTAGTACTAGAGGGTACATGTAGTACTAGAGGGTACCTGTAGTACTAGAGGGTAAATGTAGTACTAGAGGGTACATGTAGTACTAGAGGGTACATGTAGTACTAGAGGGTACATTTAGTACTAGAGGGTACATGTAGTACTAGAGGGTACCTGTAGTACTAGAGGGTACCTGTAGTACTAGAGGGTACCTGTAGTACTAGAGGGTACATGTAGTACTAGAGGGTACATTTAGTACTAGAGGGTCCATGTAGTACTAGAGGGTACATGTAGTACTAGAGGGTACCTGTAGTACTAGAGGGTACCTGTAGTACTAGAGGGTACCTGTAGTACCAGTACTCACTGTGCTTCCTGCAGTGATGGACGGCCTTGTAGGAGCCCAGCATGGCGAAGGGATGGTAGGACAGGGTGAAGGGAAGCACGATGGAGCCCTGAGGACGGAGAGGAGGGTCAGTCCAGGACCAGGACCAGACTACAGCTGGAGCTCATTCATCCATCACGTTAAGAAGGAGAGGAGGTGGAGGCTGAGGGAGACACCTGCTCAGGTGTAACAGCTGCTGCACCGTCACTGAGAGACCAGCAGGGGGCGCAGAGGAGCCTCAACACTGAACCTCCATCATAGAGAGCATGAACCCTTCATACAACACTAGACGGTGACAACGACTGGAGCCTGGAAGTTCACAGACTGATCTCTATGTCTTTAACATACATGAGAACATATGTAATATATAATAATAACGATAATAATAATAATAATAATATCACTGAAGATCACAGTCAAAGCTGTGTTTTATTACAGGACAATGAAACAAGACAACAGAACAAAAAGACCATGTAAAAGACCATGTATGACAAGACTATAAATATAGAAATATAGAAATAAATTAAAGAGGGAAAAACATTCATCACTAAATGTCCAACGGAAAATTTAAAAAAAAAAAAACTGTAGCTGTAAATGACCATAAACCTTAAATAATAATAATAATAATAATGATGATGATGATGATGATATTGTTATTATTATTATTATTATCATTATTATTATTATAAATGAAGGCCAGTAAAGGCTCTACTGTATTTAGCTGTGGCCTGTTACTGAGGCTTTTCTCGACGTCCCAGATGATGGATTATTTCTGGTATCTGACAGGTTGTGTTTGTATGAAGTCTCCGGTTCACTGTTCGTACCTTTGACTGCTGGTTTGGATACGAAGCAGCTGGTTTACATCTGTACAGAGCCAAGATCTCCTCCACTGGAAGGCTGTTCTGAAGCACAGGAACACAAACAGCATCAAAGACGTCCTCAGACTGGAGATCTTCTTCTTCGCTGCTATCAGAGATTCATCGTAGGTTTGAGTCGAGGTCCTACTGTTGTTGTCGTGCTCCATCATCAGAGGTCTGCTCAGGTAAATCAGCCTGCAGCTGTTGGTCACTTGGTTTAATGAGGTCAGATCTCATTTACTAATGAATAAAAACTTGTGCTGCTAAGCTAAGCTAAGCTAAGCTAAGCTAAGCTAAGCTAAGCTCCACATGTCTGTGTTAGCTGATCTGAAACTAAATTCTAGTTGGTAACTTCAGGAGGTTTGCTTGATAAGCTGAAGTCTCCTGCTCTGTTTGAACACACCTGGACATCTTCAGACAGGTGAGGCTGATCATTAGAGTGTCTCTGACTGTGGAGGTTGGACATGTTCCCACTAGTCTTAACTCTAAAAGATGCCAGCTGCTGTGGAACCAGACGACTGATCAAGAAGAAGATCTACAGACTAAAGGACAGTGAAGATCATCGTTGGCTGCAGCTCAGATGTTCCTCCAGTGTTAATTAGCCTCAGGATTTAATTAGACTCCTACAGACAAACTCACCATGACCATCCCAGCGAAGGACGACAGGATCATGGCCTCTCGCTCCAAACGATTCGGGTACTGACTACTTCCTGAGCTGCATGTTGCTCCGCTGTGGTGGAAGGTGGAGGTGAGTAAATACTGCAGCTGATTAGACATTAAAGACTCCAAGTCGTTTAATGTTCAGGATCTGCAGGTATGATGTTCTAATCTGATAGTATTTCAGTGATAATACAGAACAACAGTAAACCTGTTTTCTCTACATGATGTCAGTAAACGTATCATAGATCAGCTGTAGTTCCTGGTTGTTCCACCAGGTGGAGCCTCTTCCTGTTTAATACTGTAGAGACCAGAGGAGGCGTCACTCAGACTACAGGTCATGTTGGAAGCAGAGAGCATTGTGGGAGTTTAGCTGCAACGGGCACCATGACAAAGACTTCTGAGGAGGTTAATGACCTCCGATAAGATCTAAATTTGTGATATTAGCACAGGATAAATGTCTGCTGTGATCAGTTTAGTTATCAATTAATCCACTATTGATTGATCCACTGATGATTACTGATGAAGAAAACTCAGTGATCGATAACACAAAGGACCAGGGCTGAAGTTAGAAATGATTTTACTGGTCCTGACCTTTGAGACTGGATGTAAACATTCCTACCTATTATTAATATTTGATGTTCTACTGATCCGTCCTGACCCATATGATCCTGTCCATGTGTAGATAGAAGCTGTATTTACAGTAAATGTCTTACATGATGTCTCTGTCCAGCACATCATGTCCTTCTTCTCTGTCCAGCCACCAAAGAGCAACGCTGATGGCCAGATCATAGTGAGCCTGGAACAGAAGCTCTCCTGAGTGCAATCAATAGAAACTATCCACATCTATAATCTATCTATAATCTATAATCGATCAGCTGGGCATGTTGACTACTTACCAGGTCGTCCAGCATCGTAGATGTTCCCTTCCCCTTTGGATCGAAGGAGATTTCTCTGAGCTTCTGTCCGATATAATCGCCTCTGTTTGGACGGAGGAACACGTTAAACCAGAGTCGGATCCTCGCTGATGTCTGGCTTTATTCTCTACTCACATCAGAGCCTCGACGTCTCTCTTCAGCTGCTTCGCCTCCATTTCCTGAGAAGAATCTTTTCATCCAGGACGTCTGCAGAAACAACAGCAGACAACCTCATGTTCACTTTTTTAAATTAGAAAAGCCCTCAGAGAGCTCAGACCTCCTCCAAGCAGCTTCAGTCCACCCCCAACACAATCTCCCAATTCACATATTTTCTATGGAACGTTACAGATACTAATGTAATTACATTCAGTTCAAATGTCCTACCAACAATGCGGCCTTCACCCCATCCGACCTAATGAACAGGCGCGGCCTCTAGCGCGGCAGCTCCTAACAGGCTCCCAGCTTCTTAGACAACCGGAGATAAGAATGCCGGCCCAACCGTGCGTATGTCGCTCAGGAAGGAAAGAGAAGTCCGTCATTGTCGCTGTCTGTCGCATGGAGACCCAAAATGTCATGTGGTCAGAGGGGGTTACCCCAAAAACAAGAGCGCCCTCTGGTGGCTTCTACAGTAAACTGCATTTAATTGTCCACCTGGTTACACTTACATTAAAAAACATCCTGGATCCAGACGGTGATCCAGATCAGTCCCACAATGTCATCATTTGTTCCTCATTTCACACATTTCCTGAACATTTCATCCAAATCCGTCCATGAGTTTTCCAGCTATTTTGAACACAAACAAACAAACAAACAAACAAACCCACGCCAGACATCACATAACCTCCTTGGTGGAGGTAATAATCCAGTCACTCTGAACACTTTACTGTGTTGTAGATTCAGTTTGAAAGCTGCAGTGTGGAACTTCTGTCTCCCCCTTCAGGCAGTGAAAGTAGTTACACCATCACTTGCTCATGTCGTTCTTTGCCGTCTGTCTTTAATAGACTGTAGTTCTTTTTTATCTGGAGCATCAGAATCTTTCCTTCAGTGCTTCTTAGGTTTCTCCTCCACAGACTCTCAGGCCTTCGTGGTGGAGCAGCTAAAATAAATGGAAGTACAAGAAGACTCACGATGGTCTGATGGTTTAAAAGAGTCTTACAGGATAAAGATTCTCTGGTCTGAAGGAACAGGAACTTGAACTCTTTGAGTAGAACTCTGCTAACAGCAACCCCACAGTGAAGCATGGTGGCGGCAGCATCATGGTATCGGACGAAACCTTTCAGGACCTCAGTGACTCACAGTGAAGGTTTAGACAACACTGGAATGTCTTCAGGACAAGTGTATGAGTGCTGATGAGGGATAATCCCTATAGAACATCTGTGTGGAGACCTGAAGATGGAAGTGCAAATGCTTTCCATCAAAAATAATGAACCTGCAGGAAGAATGAGATGAGCTGTACAAACCCTGATGAAGCAAACCAGGAGAGACTCTCCTAGAAAGACTGGAACAGCTGCCAAAGGAGCTTTGACAAGAGTCCTAGAGCCCAAGGGAAAAGATTCTTTTATCTGATGGGACAGAAACTGGAAATCTTTTTGCAGAACTCTGGTAGACTGATAGCAGCATGGTGGCGGCAGCATCATGAATATAATGAAGTCTGAGAGGATTTGCAGGAACAAGGAGATTAACTGCACAAATCCAGGTGAAGCAGACCTGCAGAGACTCCATCCAGGAGACTGGAAGCTGGAGGGAAAGGATTCTTTTATCTGATGGGACAGAAACTGGAGGTCTTCATGCAGAACTCTGGTAGGCTGATAGCAGCATGGTGGCGGCAGCATCATGCTCTGGGGCTGCTTCTGGATAGAACAAAACCTTTCAACACCTCAGTGACCCGAATCAAACACAACAACACCAGAGAGTCTTCAGGACACGTGTTGAAGTCTGTAGACTGATGGAACAAGGATCTTCAACATCGTCAAGTGAAGACATCTGAGGTCTTTGTTCATCAGCAGCAGAATGATCGGCTCTGACTGCAGCAGCAGGTGTTAGCTTCAGACAGCTAAGATAAGGTTGTTGTACTGCAGTGTGACTGGTCGGCTGCCACAGAGACACATCAACAGACTCAATACGACTGACAGTAGAACCTCCTGTACGACAGAGAACACACCAACAACAGGAACCCGTCATGCAACATGTGAACTCACCAGGACTTCTGAACTGGGTCGTTTCCCTCCGTCTGACCACCTGAAACCCTCCTCATGCAGGCAGCAGCCTCCCTCCTCTGGACCCCTCACCTCTCTGAGGAAACCGAAGCCTCTGACAGCATCATGGAGCCGGAGTCTCCGGTGACCAGACCTCAATGAATAATTCACCAGCGACCTCCATCAGTGTGATCATCAGACGTCAGGTGGGACCAGGTGGAGGAGCAGCAGCAGCACGGAGGACAGAAACACTGCAGATACTTTAAACAGCAGGACCTGCAGGTACCATCAGTAGATGACATCAGTAGTACTGACGCCTCAACAGAAACACGATTTCACTGCTGCAGCTGGTTGAAAAGGTTTCATATGTGACGATTTCACAGTAAAATGAAGGAAAATAAGCTGCAGTGTGTTTACTGTTGGCTCGTTTCCTACAGGAAGACCATCAGAGATAACCCAAGGAAACACAACATGCAGTCTATAAATGAGGATTTTATTCATTACCTGGTCCTGTGTGGAAAAGTAATTCCCCCCCTTGTAAAATCATCAATTAACTCTGGCTAATCACATTTTTTAGAAAGCTGAGTTCGTGCTGGAAAACCCTCCTGAATTAAAACAATTCTGCCCCCTAAACCTCAGCTGAGGGTGGCCCAACCAGTTAGTAGGTTTTTAGGTTTTGATTACTTTTCCTAGCTATCTATGTGTGATTAGCCACAGTTAATTGATGATTTAACAAGGGGGGCAATTACTTTTCCACACAGGGCCAGGTAGGTTTGGACAGACTTTTTTTCCTTAAAACATTAAATCCTCATTTAAAGCTGCATGTTGTGTTTCCTTGGGTTATCTCTGTCTGATGTTTACATGTGTTTGCCCCCTTCTCCAGTTCTTATTTTTTGCATATTTTCCACATCAAATTCTTTTTCACAGCACTGTAGTTTATTAAAGGAGCGACACTCACTGAACACTGACTTCTTCATCCAGTAACCAGATCATTGGTTCAGTGAATCGTTTAGTCGCAGAAACGTTGATAAAAAACTGAACATGAAGACTCATCTCCTGCTGTTCACTGACATTTTATGAACCAATCGACTGATAAATCCAAAAATACTAATCAATACCTGCAGCTCTACTGTAAAATAAAAGCACAGTGTTTGTATCTGAACCGTCGTCGACTAAGATGATCAAAGTGCTTCAGCTATTTGCTCCACTAGTCCAGTACAACGTGGTGACCTTCTACACAGTAGGACCTGAGAACAGGAGCGTTGTTTCAGCGGTTTGTTCGTTGAGGTTTCAGTCATAGTTCAGGTCAGAAATGAAAAGAAAACACACTGTTAGATAAAACAACACAGGAGCTCCTCATGTTAAAGATTCCTACTGTCTGTAAAATGTACCAGCAAACATCTTTATTGACCTTTAAAGCAAAGTTGAAATAGAAAAACAAAGTTAAAAGGGAGCCTGGTAACAATCAGTCAGTCAGTAAGATGGATTCGTCCATCTTGGTTTTTCCACCAGTCTTCTTCTGCTTCTTCTTCTTCCTCTTGTCCTTAAACACCGGGGAGCTGAGGAACTCGCTGTCGGTGTGTTCGTCTCCTCGCCTCAGTTTACTGTAGAAACATGACAGCATGATGAAGCCTGTATCTTTCTGCTGGAGGCTCACAGGTGAGGAGGAAACGTTCTCACCTGTTCAGAGTCGGCTCCTTGTAGCTGACGACGCCTCTCCGTCTCCTCGTCCTTCCTCCGGCTTCACCGTCTGGAGTCGACATCGTGTTCGTTAAGGAGGTTAAAACTCTTCCTGCTGCGACACAAACAACAAGTCAGCCGGTGGTTTACTGTCAGTACAGGTCTGTGGTTCTCAGTCGTCCAGGTCGTCCTCCTAGTTTCAATCGTAGCATCTGGACCGGCCGGAGCTCATGGAAGACGTTTCACCTCTGGTCTTGGACGAGAGGTGAAACGTCTTCCATGAGCTCCGGCTGCTCCAGATGTTAATGTTAACGTAGAAGCTCTGATGATACCTGGAGAGTTTGTGGTCGACTCCTGGAGCCCCGTCGGCCTGCTGGAGGTTCCCCTGGTCGGACTGGCCAGTAAAGACTCGATGTCGGTGTCGTCCACATTCATCCACGGCGGCAGCTCGTCCATGAGCAGATCTCCGACATCCTGATGGACATCAGACACGTCAGACGTCCTGCTGATGTTCACAGAAACACTTCTACCTCCAGTTTTCCGTCGACAGACGACGAACGTCCCTCGTAGGTTTCTGGAGCCTGTGGCTGGATTCAGATCAAATGTCTTCCTGCTCAGGTTCAGATCCGTCCTGGACTCGGTGGATAGATGTTGGAGGAGGTCTTCCTGTTCGCTGACGTCAGGATGAGAGTCCAGCAGCTGGAGATCCTGTGTTCTGGTTCCCTGTGAGGCATCACTGGGATCAGGACCGGCTTCATTCTCAGATCGAACCTCTTGGTTGCTGCTTTTCTTCTTCTTCCTCCTCCTGTCATGTGAAACATCATCCTCTCTCCTCTTACTGGATCTTCTCGTTTCTTCTCTTCTGGCTTTCTTATGTTTCTGGAACTCTGATCCTGAATCAGTGAGTCGGTCCGGCAGCAGAACGTCCTCCTGGAAGCTCCCAGACTCCTCAGTGTCCATCCAGGATCTCTTCCAGGAGTGCCGAGGCTCCGACTCTGGATTCCATTCTGACCGTTTGTTTCCATCCAGGACCTCCGGCGGTTCTTCAGCCTCCCAGCTGGACCCTGCTGGAGGCCTCGGGTCCGGTTCTGGTGAAGCTCTGCTGGAGGAGAAGCTGTCTTGGTCCACTGAGATCACAAACGTACTTCTGCACCTGGAACTGAGACCTCCGCTGGCATCAGTCTTTGTTCTGCTCTGTGATTTCTGACCATGAGGGCGGAGAAGCTCCACCTGTCTGGACTCCTCTGCACAGAACATCATCTCCTCTTCAGGTTCAGTGGGAAGCTGCTGCAGTCTGCTCTGACTTCTGTCCACCTCATGAGGAGCTGAAGGCTTCCTGCTGACTGAAGACGACCTCCGGACGGTTCTTCTGGACTTCCTGCAGGTGACTCTGGACTTTGCTTCCTCTGCAGGATCCTTCTGTCTGGCTGTGGAGGACTGAACTTCAGGATCTGTGAAGTAATCGTCCAGGTCTGGGAGGACGACGTCTCTGGATTTTAATTTGTTCTTGGATGTTTTCTGATGTTTGGACAGTTTGGGGATACGAGACGCGGTGATGTTTCTACACAGCGACTGAAGCTCAGGGACGTCTGCGTCTCTGAAGTCTTCGACCGGCTGTTCATCGGTTTGATCTTCACTGAACCTGGACTCTGCAGGGTTCTTCACGTCTGGACTCGTCTGGTCTTCCTTCTTTTTGCTTTTCGGTTTGTTGGAGCGTCCTGTCTTTTTGGTTTTGGTTTCCACGGTGACGATCTCGCTGGCGCTACTGAGCGTCATCTCCATGCTCGTGTTCAGCAGCAGAGTCTTCTCCTGTCTGTTTCCAGACGACGGTTCAGTTTCCACAGCAGAACCAGAGCAGACGGACGGTCTGGACTGATCACATGACTGCTGGTTCTGGACGGACAGGACGGACTTCATGTCAAACCCAGACTGAGACAGAACCATCGACAGTCTCTCCACTTCCTCCCTCAGGCTGCTGGAGCTTCCTGTCTGGACGCCTCGTACAAACCGACTCGAACGTCTTTTCTCAGCATCTGTGAACAAACATCAGAGACTCGCTTCAGGATGACAGAGACTTCACACTGAGTAGGTCAGACAGGTACCAGCCTCCTACCATCACAGACACCTGAAGACTTGTCGTGTCTCTGGACGTCTTCACTGATGATCCTCTCAGGCCGGTCGGCTGATTCTCCTTCAGTGGGACACAAAGAATTCCTTAAAGTTTCCGGCTGCAGCAGTGACTGATCTGAGAGACTGAAGACAACAGAGAGAAGCATCAGACACCAAGACATGGTTCACATCCTTCACTCAGTCTGGAGGAACCGCTGAGGGAAAGTTAAAAGTAAAATCAAAACACAATAAACCAGAAAACAAACAGGTACAGCAGCTTGTTATCACGGTTTGAAACTGAACCACTGATGTGTTTCCACAGGCGAAGGAGTTCAAGTATCTCAGGATCTTGTTCATGAGTGACGGGAAAATGGAGCGTGAGGTGGACAGGAGGCTTAGTGCAGAGTCAGCAGTGATGTTGTTCCACGTTCCAACCTTCACCTGTGGTCATAAGCTCTGGGTGGTGACCCAAAGAACCAGATCAGGGTACAAGAGGCTGAAATGAGCTTCCTCCTCAGGGTGTCTGGACTCAGCCTTAGAGATAGGAGGAGGAGCTCAGAGTAGAGTAACTGGTCCTTCATGTCTAAAGGAGCCAGTTGAGGTGGTTTGGACGTCTGATCCAGATGTCTCCAGGGAGACTTGGGAGGAGACCCCGGGGTAGACCCAGAACCCACTGGAGGGATTATGTATCTCATCTGGCCTGGGAACGCCTCAGGATTCCAGGCCAGATAAGAAGAGGAAGAAGATGGATGGATGGATGTATAGATGGGTGGATGATGGATGGATACTGATTGCTGACTTTTAGTGTTTGTTGTAAAATGTTCCAGGTGTCTGAAGCACAAAGATAAAAGCAGTTTCCCCAGATCCAGTGTCTGCAGGCCGGACTTCAGGCAGGACTTTACAACTATTTTAACACAAAATCATGCAGGTGACACATTCAGAGCCTCACAAATAAAAAGAAACCGTCTCGTCTCACTGCCGCTACAAATGTCTTGACACAGTCGACAGTGATGAGCAGAATAACAGTCACAGGTAGGAGTCTTAGAGCTGAGCACCAAATGGAATCCTTTCTGACCTTTCTGCTGCTGCACCAGTCTCCTTGTTGACTTCAGGAATCATCACTCCGTCCTCTGAAAGCTCCTGCAGGAAACAAATGATGGAACAGTTTGATGCTGCTGCTGTTGAAAACCTGTGAGTCCAGTTAGACATCAGCAGAAGTCTGAAAGCAGCAGAAGGTAAAAATAAAAACCGCTTCTATCAGGATGAAACACGGCTGTCATGTGAAATCTGCTCAACCTGCCTTAAACCTCCGAACAAAACTAGACTGTAAGAATCACCAGACGGCTTCAAGGAGCTTCTCTAAATATAAGAAAACATATTTAAAACTTGGACATATATATCGTTTTTATCAGGGAGAACTTTTACCTGTTATATTTATGAATTCACAGATTTCTACTCTCTACTTGTCCTGAATCAACGACGTGATGAGAAATAACAGAGAACAGGTTTTTATCTTTAGTAGTTCTGAGATATTGTCGTTCAAACAGACTCAAATCTAAATGTGAAAAAAAAACCTGCAGAGTTTGGGAAAAAAAGGTATCATGTAAAGCAGCGGTCCCCAACCAACGGGCCTCGACTGGTACCAGGCTGTGGGTCAATTGGTACCGGAACATTTGATTTAATTTCCAACTGGTTTCAAGCAAGACAATTTTCTACGGACCAGTCATCAAGCACAATGACCGGTCTGATGAATTGAAGCATGGTGGTGGCAGCATCATGATGTGAAGCATGGTGGTGGCAGCATCATGACGTGAAGCATGGTGGTGGCAGCATCATGCTTCACGTCATGATGCATGGTGGTGGCAGCATCATGTGGGGATGTTTCTTGACAGGCCTCGGTTTCAAGTACGGAAAATTTTCTCCGGAAAATCGTCTGTGGTGCAAAAAAGGTTGCAGACCTCTGTTGTAACGTTTCTGATATGTGAAACTGAAAGTTCATCAATAACTTGGTTAACGTCCATTTCTGATGCTATAAAATGAATGTTGGAGATGGTCGTGCAGAAACAGTTCTAAAAATGTGACCCTGATGTGAGTTTTTACACATTTCCATGTTTCACTAAACCAGAGAAACGTCTCTGGAGAACTCAGCGTCTCCTGTCCTCTAAAACCTGATCCAGGTCTTACAACCTTCTGTCCAGTAGCTTCAGTTTGGTTCATAATGGAGCCTGAAGATAATGATGCTGCTGTTTAAGGTTACTTTGGAGTTTTCTTACAGTGTCGGGGAAAAGGTCTGTCACCATGTTCCAGTGCTGCAGAGCGTTACTGAGCAGGTTCTTCACGATGAGGATCTGTAGAGGAGCAGACGATGATCTGCAGTCAGTAAAACCCAGAACCAGATCAAACAGAGCAGTTCAGTCGTGTCTGCTCAGTTTCCTTCTGCTGTAACTCTGAATAATAAAACTACAAACCAGTTTTCTGTGTTTGTAGTTCTTGGTTGCTCGTTCGAAGCAGTCGGCTTCGATCTGTTTCTTCAGGAAGACGACCTCTTTCTCCAGCTGCCGACATCTTTCCTTCTGGGCCTCCAGAGCCAGAGCCAAAGCCTTGTTGTTGGTCTTCAGGGAGACCTTGAAGAAGGACGAGGTGTCTGGAGGAAGCAGAGCAGCATTAGTTCTGTTCCTTCACAGAATATCTGAGAACCACTGAACAAACCAACAAAGACTCACTGAGAATCTTGTTCTTGATCTTCGCTGCAGCGACTGACGTCTGCTTGGAAGGAGTCATTTTCACCACAGGGAACATCTTCAGAGGATCACAAACCTGTTTGGAAACCAGGAACCTGAAAGAGACTCGGGGTCAGAGTCTCTACATCGAGGACTGAACACAGCAGCAGCAACGAAGGAACTTTTACCTTTAAAATATTACGTCAAAACATGTCTAAAACAGACTTTTAGCTTGTCTACTTTAAGAAATGAATCACTTTACTGACCTAATGTTGAAGCTACTTCCTGGTCACAGCACTGTGCTAATAAAGGAGGAGCTTCTTTTATTGCTCTATTTAAATATTTATATTGTCCACTTATTCCTTCTATTGCAAAAAGTGATGTGTTTGGAGCAGACTGTGACAATTTGACCAGGTTTTAAACTGTTCCTATTTGTTCTAACTGCTGACAGGTGTCATTATTGATTATTTTCTCATTTAACTGATCATTTATTTGCTGTATATGATGTCGATCAGTGTTTCCCAAATAACAGATGTCTTGTTTTGTCCACATATCTCCAGATGGAAATTAGCGCTACGCTAAATCTGGTGCAGCCATCTTTATATTCTAACGAGAATATTCAATGTCTCTGCACACTGTCCTGCTAAATAAATAAATACAAATATAAAATTTGCTGTCACAGAGGAGGAAAGAAACAGAAAGTATTCACAGTGAAGAAGATGGAGTCACAAATATGGAAGTTT
Source organism: Dascyllus trimaculatus (assembly GCA_024666655.1). NCBI lineage: Eukaryota > Metazoa > Chordata > Actinopteri > Pomacentridae > Dascyllus > Dascyllus trimaculatus. Next base: position 937,458 of record CM045456.1, read on the forward strand.
TTCCTTTTAAAAAATCACTCAAACCGATTAATCGATCATCAAACTAGTTGATAGCTGATCATTGAAGTCGCAGCTTTGATAACTTCAGTGTTAAAATAAAGTCAACACCTTCAATAATTCAGTTTTTATACTGAAACTCAAGCTGAACGAGTTTAACTGAAGTGAACTTTGCTGACAGACGTTGCTAACTTTATCTTTAGCTAAGAGACGTTGGCATCATTAACGGTAGCTAAGTTAGTTGGTTCGGCTAACCGGCGCTAACGACCGCTGTCTGGACCAACTTACCGGTAATAAACGTTAACCAGCAGCTCTCTCTTGATACCAGCCGTGAACAGAAGATCAAATGTTGAGTTTTATCATCTTTTCACCGGTTAAATCTCTGCAGGTTCCAGGAACAAGCCGCTGATTCAAACGTAAACACGGAGTCCGCCGAACTTCTGCGCAGGCGCAAATGGGGCGTGGCTAAAGCTGGGGAGCCAATCAGAAACTTTGGTTATTTTAGACTTCCTCCCTGAGTTTGTCTCGTCAGGCACAGAGCAGCTGAAACGGTTTCTTAGAAGAAATAATAATAAAAATAATAATAATAATAATAATAATAATAATAATAAGATATTGCTGCATATTGTAGCATTTATTTTATTTATTTTAGATTGTCTTTATTGTTCCTCCCCTGAGTTTTTTCTTGTCAGGCACAGAGCAGCTGAAAGTGTTAGAAGCTTACAACAACAACAACAACAACAACAACAACATGCTTTTAGGGCCAGAAGAAGCTGCTTTCTCAAAGTAAGAAAGCTAAATGTACTCAGGTACTAAGACTAATTTGTAGGTATGTGTACTTTATGTGAGTATTTCCATTTCATTTTTCAGGATAGTTTGTCATTTCAGAGGAAATGTTGCATCTTTTGATCCACAAAAAACATTTCATATTGAAAAACCACGAGCTGCGTACAAGTTACAGCTCCATTACCTCTCCTGTGGTTCTGTCCTGCCCTCCGTGTCTCAGTGATCCTGTTGTCTCTTTGGCAGGGTTTTAACTTTAGAATTGAAACTACTCAGGAAGGAGATCAGGATATATGATGTTGTAGCTTCTCTACCTGGACGTTTAGGTCAGTCAGCTTTACTTGTATTGCAAACAATATTGGAGGGTCTTAATCCTAATATCTCACTTGGTCTGGTTCATTTGAATAATAAATACTGGACTGTCTTAATGTTTATTTTTAGATTGGTCTGCAAATTAGTTGGAGAACATAATATTGTACATTTAATTATAACATATATTCTATTGTAGGTTCTCAACCTTATTATTCATTCCAATCAGGTGAATTTGTATTTCACATAATGTTGAAGGGTCATAACCACAAAATGTAACTGACTCAGGAACATTTAGATGATAAATAACACGGCAGGTTTAATCTGAATATTTACATTTGCTTTTTGTGACTGCTGGTTTTGCAAAGCCCCTGTTTTTAAAGATCCATATGAATAAAGTTATTATATTAATACTACTATCATAAGAGAGAGTGGTTTTGTTCAGACATGTGGCAATTCTTCACATGCATATAGAGCTTTAAGGGCCTTTTAAGCTTCCAGATAGAACATAGCGTTGTTTTCAGGCTGTAGTTGAAGCTGACAGCCTCACAGAAGCTGTTTCTTCCATCAGTCATCAGGCTGAACGGTAATAAACTACTGTACTTAAATTAAAATTAAATATCCGCAGGTACTTGGGCTTTAATGTTACACTCCTGTATACTTTTACTCCACTTTAAAAGGAGAAATACTGCATTTTCCGTGTTAAATACTCATTATTTCCACCCAGATGGCGTCGCTTGATAACTGTATAGTCCAATCGATGTTTCTGGTTCGACCTCCGCTGCCTGCTCCTGTGCTCACAGCGGCTGCAGGGATCGATTGTTCGGGGCTGCGTGTTGTTTTCTGGGAGTCGGCTCCTGTCCAGGTGTTCCGCAGCTGCCTTCACACCGGAGCTTCATACAGGGATGTCGGGCTCCTTTAGTGATCCGGTAACTCGCTTTTTTTTGCTGTCACGGCAGTTCAGCGGCGTTTATAGCAGCGACTCTCCCTCCGGCTAGCTGCTACCAGAGGCTACTGTTAGCTAGCTCGGCTAAAAACAGTTGTCCTGTACAGATCGATGAGCTAACGGTAGCTAAATCAATATTATTAGCTTAGTTGAGTCATTATTGGGGTTGACAAATAGTTGCTGCAAATAACTAAATATTAAAATTATCAAAGGTTTATTGTAAATATGCTGACACAGTGGTTCAGTGGTACAGGATATGACTGAATTAGCTAGTTGAAGCGGTTATTAGCCGGAAGCTAGCTGACTCTAACGGTAAAATGAGGCTCCAGTGAGGTTTGTCATCATCCTGCAGAATGACAGCGGCTCTGAAACACAGAACTGATCCTGGTCATGTGAAAGTTAGTTATGATAAGGGCTGGACTCGGTCAGGAAGCCGAGTCAGCTGCGGCCTGTGTCGGTCACATGATGAGCCGCTGCTTCTGCTTTATCGGCTCGTGATCTGCATAGCATGGCGTGTGTAGCTAACTCAAAGTCCGTAGCTTTCTTCAAAGGGTAAGTCAGAGCAGATCTACATCCCCGGTTAGTCACAGAACCAGAAACATCGATGCGGGATGTAGTTTAGTGTTTAGGGTCCGACTGCAGCAATCAGCGGTTCAGGTCACGAGTTCTGCTTCATGTTCGGCTTCAGTCAGGATCAGATGCTCATTACATGCTCTGGATGTCGGGTTTAGGTTGTAGCAGCGATGTGTTGAGAAAAAAACTGACAGGTAAAGTCTGGCATCTGTTGATTTCAGTCACAACGGTTCAGTTTGTAGCAGCAGGAAGCAGAATGTGATGTGAAGCTGTGATGGGTTTCAGAAGATTCAAAGTTATGAACCAAAACAGAAAAGTCTGCAGGTGACGCCTAAAAGTCAACCTCCTGGTTAGTTTTGGTTTTTGGTGACGTGCAGTTCTTTGGAGTGAGAGATCAGACGCACAAGGAACCAGAACGAGACACAAAATGAGACTGAATGACACAAAATGATTGTTAGAGAGGCAGAATGACCAGGAAGAGACACAGAGCGGTCCGAATGGAACGGAAAACAATCACTATGAGAGACAAAAGGACTAAAAAGACGCACAACATGACCACAAGAGAGACGAAATATCCATAAACAGAAACTAAGTGATGAATTGGAGACACACAATTTTCACAAAGCATAAAAAATGACCACGACAGAAGAACAGTGACCACAGTGAGACACAACATGACCAAAATTAGATGCTAAACAGCCGAAATGAGACACAAAATGGTGACGTGTGTGGGTCAAATCACACAAAATGACCACCAGAGAAACAAAATACTCACAAACAGCAACAAAATGATGAACAAGAGACACTAAACAACCACAGTGATGGTAAAAAGGAGCGGAATTACCTAAGTGAGACTCAAAACAACAACAAACAGAAGCAAAGTGACCAATATGAAAAGTAGAATGACTGTAAATGAGCACAGTGACCTGAGGAGAAGCAGAACAATCACAGATTAATGTGAAACAACATCCAAAAGCTGTGACATGGAGTTATTATTATCTGAAACATGAAGTCATTCATCAGGTGTGAAGCCTCTGTGTTTATTATCAGTTTCTACTTTGGCTGCTGTGTTTTCATGTGCACACTGTTAGAGGCTGCAACTGTACAACGTTCAGGTTAAAGTTACATTAAGTTTGGTTTATGTTTAACCAGAAATACGGTAGTAAGGATGAGCTCAGACTGTCACCTGCAGAAGGTCTCAGAAAAAGGCTTAAAATGACCAAAAACAGACACTAGATGAAGCAAAATGACCAGAATGAAACACAAACCAACTAAAATAAGACACAAAACGGCCGTCAGGAGGATCAAAATACTAAAATGAGTCCAAATAACTGCTAAGAGACAAAATGACCAAGAGAAGAGTCAAAATCACCGCTAAGCACGAAGTGACCAAAGAAACTGAAAACTATGAGCCTGAGACACAAAATGACCGACATGAGCACCAAACAGAGACAAAATACTTGCAGGAGAAGCAAAATAATGATGAGGAGAAGCAAAGCAACCACAAAGAGACTTAAATGGCCAAAAGTTACTCTCAGAACAGCAGAAATAGGAAGAGAACGATCAGTTTGAGAGGAAACGTAACGACAACGAGATGCAAAATGGAAACCAATAGAAGAGACAAAATGATTCTAAAAAGGTGGAAAATGAGACACAAAATAGAGACGCAAAGCAACAGCAAACGGTTTGTGATCGGCCCAACGTTAAGATGTTTCCTCAGTTTCAGTCCAGCAGGTCTGAGAGCTGAAGCTGCTTCTGGTCTTTGATGTCTTCATGGTGATTAAGCTCCTGATTAGTGACGCAGCCTTTGATGTGTCGTTGCTCTGCAGCAGGAGAAGCAGTGACATGGCTGCTGATGATAAGTCCTCGTCCTCGTCCTCAGCTGATTGGAGCGTCGAGCCGCCCGTCATCTCCCCCAGCAGCCCCTCCCACCTGACACACTTCAAGCCGCTGACTCCGGAACAGGATGAGCCGCCTCTGCGCTCCGCCTACAGCTCCTTCGTCAACCTGTTCCGCTTCAACAACAAAGGTGAGGGTCACACCTGAGTTCTGCACCACAAAGCCGGTTCACCATATCCAGTATTCATGGGATTTCTGCATCAGCAGCTGAATACATGCAGGTTTCCATGGCAACAGGATGCATCCAGTGTGTGATGCTGTAACTGCTTCATTCTGTGGTTTTAGTAACGGACAGATAACAGGTTTACAGATGAAACATTTTCCCTCAGCTGGAAATCTGAATCATCAGCAAACCATCTGGTTAAATCTAAACTCTGAACAGAACCTGGACCAGGTCAGCTCCACAGCATCAGTTACCATGGAGATCTAGCTGCGCAGCATCAGTTACCATGGAGATCTAGTGCCACAGCATCAGTTACCATGGATATCTAGCTGTGCAGCATCAGTTACCATGGAGATCTGGCTCCACAGCATCAGTTACCATGGAGATCGAACTCCACAGCATCAGTTACCATGGAGATCTAGCTCCACAGCATCAGTTACCATGGAGATCTAGCTCCACAGCATCAGTTACCATGGAGATCGAACTCCACAGCATCAGTTACCATGGAGATCGAACTCCACAGCATCAGTTACCATGGAGATCTGGCTTCAGAGCATGAGTTACCATGGAGACCTAGCTCCACAGCATCAGTTACCATGGAGATCTAGTGCCACAGCATCAGTTACCATGGAGATCAAGCTGCGCAGCATCAGTTACCATGGAGATCTAGCTCCACAGCATCAGTTACCATGGAGATCTAGCCCCACAGCATCAGTTACCATGGAGATCTAGCTCCATAGCATCAGTTACCATGGAGATCTAGCTCCACAGCATCAGTTACCATGGAGATCTAGCTCCACAGCATCAGTTACCATGGAGATCTGGCTTCAGAGCATGAGTTACCATGGAGATCTAGTGCCACAGCATCAGTTACCATGGAGATCTAGCTTGACAGCATCAGTTACCATGGAGATCGAACTCCACAGCATCAGTTACCATGGAGATCTATCTCCACAGCATCAGTTACCATGGAGATCTATCTCCACAGCATCAGTTACCATGGAGACCTAGCAGGTTAAAAGAGAGACTCCTTCCTGCTCCAACAGACTTTATGCTGACTCGTTATTCTCCCCTCACAGTTCCGTCCTCTGGTTTTCTGTCTCTTTAAATGGTTGAATCTTTCCTGCTGACCCTCCCTCTGAATGTGACGCTGCTCCTTTAAAACCAGCTGGAGGACGGTTTAGAGACGTCATGTGATGGAGTTAAACCAGAGGCAGGAACCAGTGAACCACGTGAATCACATGTTTGTTCTCCTGCTCGGCTCACACACAGATGAGGGTTATGAAGGTCACAGCGACGCTCTACGTCATTAAAACACTCTGGTTGTGTGGTCGTTGGTGTCTGATGTGGTTTCTCATTGAGAACTCAGATCACTGGGATCAACATTCCTAAACATGCAGCTGGTTTAACTCTGATTAAATCATTTGGGCTGCAGCTGCTGGAAAAAGGCTTCATTTTTTTATTAATGTATTTATTATGTTTTGTTGATAACTTGTGAAGCAGGAAGATGAGATGTGAGAAGCTGTAACCAGACACCAGTTTGTGTTTCTGGAGTTTAACTGACCTCAGTGTTTAAACAGGTAAAAACATCGACTGCTTCATGAACTGTGAACTGATCCTCTCTGGACTGTTGATGGCAGGCAGCACCTTGAGCTCCTGGACGTTAGAATAAACAGATCAATGAGAAACAGAACCGGTGTTTCTTTACATTTTATTTTGCACAATAAGACAAATCAGCAGAAACATAACAGTAAAGTGTCCAGAACACTCCTGTAGAAACACTAAGAAGCACACAGCCACTGGTGATCACAGTTATTTATTGAGATTTATTCACTGTTGTTGTTTTTATTTTGCATTGTACTGGGACTGGGAGGACGGCGTTTCATTGTTTATGTGTGCAAATACACAGGAAATGACATTAAACACGTCTGAATGTTGCAAACAAAGAATCCACAGATAAACCAGCAGCCTGAGCTCTGAAATAATCACCAGAACCTCCAACCTTTAACTGTCTGACGTTTACAGACCAAACTATTAATCAACCTGTAGAGAAACCATCACATCAGTATAAACATATAATAAACAGAGCTGTAAATGTGTTAGCACGGATCTTCAGAGTAAAGCAGCCGAACATCCAGAGGTGGAGCTGAAGCGTGAAGCTCTGACCTACTTGTGCTTCTGGTTGCAGAGGAGGGACGTTCTCCCTCCACGGCTGCAGAGAAGCCCGATGCTGCGTCTCCGTCTCCTCAGTCTGAGAGGAGGAGCTGGTCCTCCAGTCCGTCTCATTCAGCCTACAGGACGCATCGCAAGCAGCACCCAGAGCACCTGAGACGCACCTCCACCGCCTCAGGTAACCCACAGCACACCTGGAGCCGGTCTGGGACGGGTCTGTAGAGCAGTCTAAGGTGGAGTCTGTGCTGCTGGATGGAATATTCAGATAGTCTTCTCCCTGTGTCCATGAGCTTCATCAGGAAGGACAGGATGGAATAGTGCTGTTTGGCTGGTTTTATTTACAGACACTGCGTACGAACACCGAGCTAACCCGGCTAGCAGACTGTTCATTCAGCCGCAGGTCGACTGCTGGGTCGACATTTAATATATGAATATATAAACCCTCGTTGGTTGGACAGTCTGCAGGAGAAAAGCTCTACATCAAGTCATAGCTAATAGTTCATTATTGGTGGCAGCAGTGTGAACAGACGACCTGTGGACACAGATTCATTCAGCTGGACGTCGACTCCAGACTAACCGATGTCAAAGGAGTCGTCAGTGTTTCTGCATTTAGTTCTAAAAGTGGAGTTTAAACTTCACCAGCAGCACCTAGAAACAGCAGCTGCTTCATTCCTCAGTAGTTCTTCTGGATCACCAGCTGGTATGTTTTCATGGATCATATGAATGTAAGCAGCGGCTCTGCTCCGGGTCTGATCCTGTCCTCTAGTCCAGCGTCTGCAGCCACAGACCGGCTTCAAGCTAGACAGCCTTCTACGGACCGGTCGTCTGTAGAACACTGTCTTGCTTGAAGCCGGGGCTGCCAAGAAGCATCCTCACATGATGCTGCCACCATAAAAAGGCAGAAAATCAACACAGAGACTCACGAACCTGAGGAATCACCAGGAAAGAGGAAACCCACCACTGACAGTAAGACAGTCACCAGCTGATACTCAGAACTTGTGCAGCTGCTCTGAGTTCTGCTTACAGTGATTTAAAATGCTCCAGAAACAAGCTGCTTCTGCTGATGTAGAGTTAACTCAGGCTGGTGAAGCTGCAGGTGGAGTCGCTCAGAGCTCTGTGGGGGTTTAGATGAGCTTCTGATGGCCTGAAGGCTGTTTACCTTGAGGAGGAGTCAGGATGGTTCCAGATGTTCTCTGGATGTTGCTTCTGTTGTTAGATGAGTTGTGTGTTTAGGATGTATTATTAATGTGAGGACGGTGCTCTGGAGCTCCTTTCAGACTCATTCAGTTCTGTGTTCATACGTTAAGTTCTGATAGCTCCATGTAGGACGTGGCTCACAGCAGCATGTTGGTCTGTCAGGGTTCTGATGTCTGTTACTGACCCTGACAGACCAGCACCAGTCCAGCCCCGGTAAGTCCTGCTGACATGTCTGGATCTGAGTTGAAGGATTAGTTTTAGTCTCCAAAGCCTCCACATGTATGTTGGACACCTTCTAGTGCATGAACCTGACTGTTGGAGCTCCGTCAGGTGGCGTCTCTCTGTAACCTGGTTCTCATGTCTTTTCTGATTCCAGTGGACTGGCCAGGTGAGGTCTCCTGCACTGTGTGGTTTTACTAAAGATGCTTTTAGCTGACCGTAACACTCGGTGTGTTCCAGTGCATGCCAGTGTGTTTGCTTTCCAACCAGCTCCCTGTCCTCTGCTTCGGTTTGCTCTGATGTTCTCTCAGGTACTAATAACCTGGAATGTTTGTGTGGATGCTCTGAAGCTAACCTGGATGCTCAGCTCCTGTTTTATTTCCTGCTCTTGTGTTATTTTACCCACATGTGCTCCTTGGAGGCAGCTGCTGGAGAGCATTGTCAAACATGTGGGACTTAAATGTTAACTTTAGATAATCAGAGTCTGTAGATGTACTAGGAGGCATGTCTGACGGCGCAGCAGGACGGACTGTGGAGGTTCTCGTGGTTCATGTTGTGTCTGTTCCTGGTTTCAGATGGCAGCAGGAAGTCGGACGCGTCTCTGAACCACGACCCTCGGACCGCTGTTCAGCTCCGTACGGCTCTGAAGAGGCTGAAGGAGATCATGGAGGGGAAGAGTCAGGTAACCCCAGGCAGACTGCCTCCGTCTGGGTCTGGGTCTGGGTCTGGGTCTGGGTCTGGGTCTGGGTCTACGTCTGCTTTGGCCTCTCCTGCAGGTCTTCAAGGTTTCAAGGACAGTTCAAGCTACTCAGACCATGACGTTAACAGATGCACCACCAACAGCTCTGGTTATCAGCTGACTTCATACAAAGACTAACTGCAGACTGAGGTTTCAAACTGCCCCAGACCAGGTTTAGGACTGACTAAAGACCTGCTTTAAACTGGGTTTGTCCTGGTATCAGATCTGGTATAAAACCTGATATTGACCTGGTTTAGACTGGTTTCAGACTGGTTTCTGACTGGTTTTGACTGGTTTCAGACTGGTTTAGACTGGTTTCAGACTGGTTTAGACTGGTTTAGACTGGTTTCAGACTGGTTTAGACTGGTTTAGACTGGTTTAGACTGGTTTCAGACTGGTTTAGACTGGTTTCAGACTGGTTTCAGACTGATCTGGGACCTTTCTAAGACTTGTTCCTGGGTTTTGGTCCTGGTTTCAGACTTGGTGTAGGACCTGGTTTAGACTGTTTCAGACTTGGTTCAGGTGTGGTTTTTAGACTGGTTTAGACTGGTTTAGACTGGTTTCAGACTGGTTTAGACTGGTTTAGACTGGTTTAGACTGGTTTCAGACTGGTTTAGACTGGTTTCAGACTGGTTTAGACTGGTTTCAGACTGATCTGGGACCTTTCTAAGACTTGTTCCTGGGTTTTGGTCCTGGTTTCAGACTTGGTGTAGGACCTGGTTTAGACTGTTTCAGACTTGGTTCAGGTGTGGTTTTTAGACTGGTTTAGACTGGTTTAGACTGGTTTCAGACTGGTTTAGACTGGTTTAGACTGGTTTAGACTGGTTTCAGACTGGTTTAGACTGGTTTCAGACTGGTTTAGACTGGTTTCAGACTGATCTGGGACCTTTCTAAGACTTGTTCCTGGGTTTTGGTCCTGGTTTCAGACTTGGTGTAGGACCTGGTTTAGACTGTTTCAGACTTGGTTCAGGTGTGGTTTTTAGACTGGTTTCTGGCTTGTACTTCAGACCTGGTTTTGGAGCATCTTGTAGAGCTTTTGTTGATCTTCTGTGATCCAGACTGACTGATGCTGAGACCAGAACCCTGCAGGTTCCTGGTTCTTCTTGTGACTGAAGATGGTTCATGTTTGGACTCGTTGTTGTGCTGCAGGATGAGTTTAGGACGGTCAGACGTCTTCCTGGTTGTTCTGGTCGATGGAGAATGTGCAGTTCCTGGAGGTTTGTCCCTGATCCCTGACCCTGACCCAGGTTCTGGTTCTTCCCTGCAGGACAGCGACCTGAAGCAGTACTGGATGCCTGACAGCCAGTGTAAGGAGTGCTACGACTGCAACGAGAAGTTCACCACCTTCCGCCGCCGACACCACTGCAGACTGTGTGGACAGATCTTCTGCAGCCGCTGCTGCAACCAGGAAATCCCCGGAAAGTTCATGGGCTACACGGGTCAGTGAGGGGCCGTGTGATCCTGCACATTAGACAGGAATGCATCACAGCATGGCGTGTTGTTTATCTGATGCCTCGCCAGCTGCAGCTCATTGATCTACACGCTTTTTCTTACATCTCGTTTGTTTCCCTGAAACATTTCCAAAATTAAAAGAGTGAAAATAAAGTCATGGAACTTTATTTCAGTCTAGTTTGGCCACACGTCTGTGGCAGCATGTAAACATCACATGTTGGACTTGGTTCACAGGTGGAAACGGAGCCAGTGGACGATTTAGTTTTAGAGAACTTTGTCATTTCTTAACCGTTTCATTCTATAACCAGCGATCTGCAACCTTTTAGCACCGCGGACCGGTTTCAAGCAAGACCATGTTCTATAGGGGCCTGCCAAGAAGCATCCCCACATGATGCTGCCACCTCCATGCTTCACATCATGATGCTGCCGCCACCGTGCTTCACGTCATGATGCTGCCACCACCGTGCTTCACGTCATGATGCTGCCACCACCGTGCTTCACATCATGATGCTGCCACCACCGTGCTTCACATCATGATGCTGCCACCACCGTGCTTCACATCATGATGCTGCCACCACCGTGCTTCACATCATGATGCTGCCACCACCGTGCTTCACATCATGATGCTGCCACCACCATGCTTCACATCATGATGCTGCCACCACGTGCTTCACATCATGATGCTGCCACCACCGTGCTTCACATCATGATGCTGCCACCACCATGCTTCACATCATGATGCTGCCACCACCGTGCTTCACATCATGATGCTGCCACCATGCATCATGATGCTGCCACCGTGCTTCACATCATGATGCTGCCACCACCGTGCTTCACATCATGATGCTGCCACCACCATGCTTCATCATCATGATGCTGCCACCACCATGCTTGCTTCACATCATGATGCTGCCACCACCATGCTTCACATCATGATGCTGCCACCACCATGCTTCACGTCATGATGCTGCCACCACCATGCTTCACGTCATGATGCTGCCACCACCGTGCTTCACATCATGATGCTGCCACCACCGTGCTTCACATGTGTGCCTCTGCGTGCTTACATCATGATGCTGCCACCACCGTGCTTCACATCATGATGCTGCCACCACCATGCTTCACATCATGATGCTGCCACCACCGTGCTTCACATCATGATGCTGCCACCACCATGCCTCATACATGATGCTGCCACCACGTGCTTCACATCATGATGCTGCCACCACCGTGCTTCACATCATGATTCTGCCACCACCGTGCTTCACATCATGATGCTGCCACCACCATGCTTCACATCATGATGCTGCCACCACCATGCTTCACATCTGCCACCACCGTGCTTCACCATGATGCTTCACCGTGCTTCATCATGATGCTGCCACCACCGTGCTTCACATCATGATGCTGCCACCACCGTGCTTCACATCATGATGCTGCCACCACCATGCTTCACGTCATGATGCTGCCACCACCGTGCTTCACATCATGATGCTGCCACCACCGTGCTTCACATCATGATGCTGCCAACACCGTGCTTCAGTTCATCGTATCGGTCATCACGCTCAATGAGCGAAATTAGTAATTAGAAATTAGTCTTGCTTGAAACCGGTCCGTGGTCTGTGCAAAAAAGTTTGCAGATTTTATTTTATTTAACAACTTTTTTAATTTAAAGAAGTGTCCTAAATGAATTAAACTACTTTCTATTGCTAAATGTGTATTTTCTTCCCTCTTTTCTAAGAAGCTCTCCAGAGACGTTTGTTTTTTATTAATTTTGGTGGGAAACGAAAATTAAGTGGCGGGAAGACGATCTAGTCATTTTTTCAAAATAAAACACCCTGCAGACTCCGCCTGAAATGAAATAGAATGTTTTTATTCTCTCTGAGTGGCCGGTACCAAACGACCCACGGAGTCCCGGTACCGGTCCGAGGTCTGCTGCCTTAAACAGAACTCTTGGCTCTACACTGGTGTTAAACATGTTTGTGATATCAAGACGAGTTTTTAAACAGAAGTTACTTAACTTTGATTTTCAGCCAGATTAGATCAGAAGAACCTGAAGCTTATGTTTGGTTTATCGTCTGTTCAGCTTGTTTCACATCCAGACGGCTGCGCTGTGTTACCAGACGTTTAGTTTCCCCTGGTCGTATGTTACAGCTGAGTGTTCTGGTCGTATGTTACAGCTGAGTGTTCTGGTCGTATATTACAGCTGAGTGTTCTGGTCGTATGTTACAGCTGAGTGTTCTGTGATTGATGACTTTCTCGTTTCATTCTTTGTGTCTGTGTTTAGGAGATCTGCGAGCGTGCACGTACTGCCGTAAGATCGCTCTGAGCTACGCCCACTCGGCCGACTCGGGCTCCATCGGGGAGGACCTGAGCGCTCTGTCCGACTCGCCCTGCTCCGTCCTGGTCCTGGAGCCCAGCGAGCCCCGGACTCCGGTGGGCGGACGTAAAGCCAGCAGGAACATCTTCCTGGAGGAGGACCAGACCTGGCAGAGGTGAACACGTCACACACACTGTGGGCCAGATCAGACCAGAGGACCCCGACCCACCGACCAGAGACGGTCTGGTTCATTCTGACCAGGCTTCAGCTCCTCAGGCTTCTGGTTTGATTTGGCCCAAAGGCAGAAGAACGTCTCCCTGCATGACTCCTTCAGCTCCTCCTCACCTCTTCTGTAACCTCAGTGCTTGTGTTTGTGTTTGTTGACTGAACCTGCTAACAGAATCTCTGCTTTGTATTTAATATGGTGTTTAATTTGTCTTGAAGCCTGCATTTAAAACACAGACGAGCTCACGATAGAAGAACAGTTCAGCTCAGACCCTCTGAATACTGATTATAACAAGGGTAAACTGCTCGTTATGCAGTGTTAAAGTCTGTTGGACACTTGGATTAGAATTACTGACGCATCAACGTCTTCTTCATGTTCACGTTGCAGCTGGTGAAGCTGGTTTTAGCCTTTAGATCAGTCAGTTTCCATCTTAATCTAACCACCAGGAGACAACACGAGGCCACGGCTGATTATATTTAATATTATTAATCTAAATATGCAAAGAAACTGCTGTTTAAAGTTATTAAATAAACGTAGTGGAGTAAAAGACACAAGGATGAAGCAGCAGAACCTGAAATACCCGAGTAAAAAAGAAAAGAAAAGAAAGAAAGAAAGAAAGAAAGAAAGAGGAGTCGACAGCTGCAATAATCAACAAACACATTTAGTCAAAGAACCGAATTATCAACCGCTACTGTTAATATTATTATTATTATTATTATTATTATTATTTATCATTATTATTTTAGTAGTAATATTAGTAGTATTAGTATTATTTTATTTTTATTATTTTTTTGTTATTATTTTATTTTTAGTATTTTATTCTTATTTAGTTTTTACTATTATTATTATTACTATTATTTTACCGTTATTACTATTATTATTTTTACGACTTTATTTTTTGCAGCTTTCCAAAACAAGTCACAAAGTTCGTTGCAATCAAGCTAATTAGACAAATCATGAAAATAAATTCAAATAAACAAAATCCTAAACATGCAGCATAAACAAGGTAAACATTTTTATTTTATTTTATTTTTTATTTATTTTTAAAATAGAACATTTGCAGTAGAAGTCAGCGGTCTTCAAACATTACAGAGCAGCTTAACATGTAAACATCCTGGAGGTTAGACTCTAGTTAGTTATTTATGGTGTGATTTTATCAAAGTATTTTGTATTTTAAGGATTAAAACTCTCCTTTAGGAGACTATAATACAGACAGTGTTAATAACTAATGCCATCTTATTATTAGAACAAGCTGCAGGTCTTATAAAGTGCACCTGAACACCATCTCTGTGTGTTGTGGCTCTCGTTAAACACCGTCCTCTCTGGTGTTCTGGAGTGAAGTTTGCTGTCATGTGCTGGTCGTCCTCTGGTCGTGCACGCTCTGCTGCTGCATGGATTCTCTGCTGCTTGAAATGTCTGTGAGCGATTAGTCTGGTCTGTGTTCGTGTTAATCCTGTCCTGTCTGCTCCTGTGTCATGAAGAGGAGTTTGTTATCTGTGAAGTCTTATCAGAGGCTCTTCCTGATAAATCAGAGCGGCTCAGATTAATTCAGGACATGAAAGGACGGACGTCTGTTCCAGGAAGAAGAGTCTCGTGACCGTTTGGACACGAGGACTCTGATCTCCCTCTGAGTGCTTCTGAAGATTTCATTAAGCGAACGCTGAGCAGATTGATGTCCGCTACAATGGCTGCTTGTCGTCACTCTGCGCTTGTTGTGCTGCTGTTGTTTGATTCTGCTCATTTTTCTATTAACTTTCCTCAAAGAAACAACTCTGTTTCCTCTCTCTCTCCTGGCGTAGAAAAACTCCCATTGGGATGAGAAAGACGTGAGTGTCGCTGTTTGATTCCTTCATTGTTCCAAAGTGTCTCAGCTGTAGGCTGCTGTAGCTCTGAGGAGACTCATAGATCAGAGTGGATGTAACCCACCGTGTCTCTGTTAGTATGATCCACCAGGAGCCCCAGAGCAGCGGCCTCAGCTCCAGACTGACCACGCTGCAGGAGGACGTCGGGAAATCACCTGCCAGGAAGAGGTCAGTGGTGTTCTGGGTCTGTCTGAAGGCTTTCTGTGTTTATTTAACGTCAACAGACCAAAGTCCTGTGAGACAAAGAGCTGCTCTGTCTGTCAATCATCAGAGCCAGTCGAAGGCAGCTGGACTCAGTGATGTGTCTGAGAAGATGTTTGGAAACGACGTCTCACTGAGTCCAGGTACCTTGGATCATCCCGTCTCCAGTCCAGCCTGCGTTCTGTGAATCTTCCTGCTTCGCCTGTAAAAGTTAAACCCTGATCTGAGGGTTCTGTTAAAGCTGTGGCTGGTTCTGCTCCCACCAGGTCTGCCAGTGTGACCAACCTGTCTCTGGACCGGTCCGGATCCTCCATGGTTCCGTCCTACGACAGCTCGGTCAGCCCTCCCACCAGCCGGGCCATGACGGGGACCAAGAGCGGCACCAAGCTGGACCACAGTGAGGAGGAGAGGAAGATCCTGCTGGTACCGGCTCCCCTCCGTCCACGTTTGTGCCTCTTTATGTCCGTTCATGTTCCTCACTGTCGATGCTTCCTGCAGGACTCGTCTCAGCTGAAGGATCTCTGGAAGAAGATCTGCCACAACAACACGGGGATGGAGTTCCAGGACCACCGGTACTGGCTCAGGACGTACCCCAACTGCATTGTGGGTAAAGAGCTGGTCAACTGGCTGCTGAGGAATGGGACCATCTCCACCAGGTAGCAGCTGTTCATGTTCCTATTGTTGATGCAGAACATTTACAGTCAGAGAGCTTCCCAGAGGATGTGGTTGTTTGAGGATATGAGGATATGATCTGTGAAACGTCTTCTAGAACCTCAAGCAGGTCCAGATGCTGCGACTGACACCAGGAGGACGACCTGAGACCTGCTGCCTGTTACAAACCAAACCTGCTCATGTGTTTTACGGCTGACTGTATCCTCAGATCTGTTCTCGGTGTTTCAGAGCTCAGGCCATCGCCATCGGTCAGGCGCTGGTGGACGGTCGCTGGCTCGACTGCGTCACCCACCACGATCAGCTGTTCAGGGACGAGTACGCCCTCTACCGCCCCCTGCAGGTCAGAGCTCTGCACTGCACTCACTGGGAAGGGGGAAAACTACTGGAACCGTTCTGTGTTTAACGTCTCCAGTGAAGCATCACGTGCTGCTGTTGATTGATTCAGCCGAGTGTTTGATAAGTCGGGGAGGGTGATTGGTGGAGGTGCTGACGCTGACGTCTGTCTGGTCTGCAGAGTACAGAGTTCTCAGAAACGCCGTCTCCAGACAGCGACAGCGTCAACTCTCTGGAGGGACACTCAGAGCCGTCCTGGTTCAAGGACATCAAGTTTGACGACAGCGACACGGAGCAGCTGGCCGATGAGAACGACTACACCATGCCCAGTACGTATGACTGCGGTTCATTAGTCAGCAGACTCCACCAGCTGGAGGAGTCCTGGGGACTAAAACCAGTCGGTCTGTCTCCAGACTCTGCCAGCCCCAGCAAGAGGACGTCAGTCAGCAGCTTCCAGTCGGTGGTCGACAGCGACTCTGCTGCTTCCATCAACCTGAACATGGAGCAGAACAACGTCAACTTCCACATCAAGAAGCAGTCCAAGTATCCTCACGTGCCTCCAACAGCGGAGCAGAAAGGTGAATGTTCCAGACTGAGCCTTTAAGAGCTGTGGTCAGAGACGCTGCTTTAAGTAACGTACGTTCATTAATCATAGAGGAGTTCAAACTTACTTGAGTTTCTAGAAGACGTTCCAGCTCTGGCCTTGGATGAGAGGTGGAACGTCTTCTAGAGACTCAACCAAGTCCAGATGTTATGATTGAAACCAGGAGGAGAACTGGTGCTGAAGTGCTTTGGTTTAGTTTTTTATTCTGATGTTTCTGAAGGTTTGCTGCTGTAATGATGTAAATGTCCCTGCTGTGTAATTAATAAAGACTCATCTTAACTGTCTTCATGCTGAACTCTGCCTCTAACAAACTCTCTGTTCTCCATCAGCAGAGTTCCTGGTGTCTGAGGATGGAGGTCAGAACATCGTCATCAGCGACGCCTTCATCAAAGGTACGAACGTCCTCGTTGATCTAATCAGTAATTAACTCACTGACCAGGTGAACAAACCGCTGCTTCTCCTGACCTCCTGCTGCAGAGTCTCTGTTCAACCGCCGTGTGGAGGAGAAGGCCAAGGAGATGCTGTTCACCCCTCTGGGCTGGCATCACAGCTCCCTGGACCAGCTCCGGGAGGAGAACGGAGAGAAGAAGGCCATGGAGAGGCTGCTGTGAGTAGAGAGAGCAGCAAGTTCAACGCTCAGCTTATCGTTCAGTCTATAACCCAGGAGATAACGTCCACAGCCAGAGATAGTCCAGTTAGAGTGAAAACACAAAACCAGTGTTACTAAAATGTCTGGACAGACTGAAAACAGACCAATGATTTAACTTAGACACAGAGGCACCATGTAGCCCTGGACACCTTAAATAACATAACAGACACTCTGATGGTCGTCTGTAGATCTATTATATTATTTATAGCTCACTATGTGGAGATGAAGGTACCTGACTGACATGATGGAGACACCTCAGTCCTCTTTACCCCAAGCAGACGATCATAGAACAGCTTTAATAGTGAACAAACTCTTTTCCTATTGGCTCGTTGGAAACAGGTTGTAAGTTCAAACAGGATGGTTCAGTGTTTAATTCCATGTAAGACACTAGAAGTCCCTCCAAGAACAACAACCTGTTATCGGTGTGAACATTTCTTCTCCTCAAACCTTTTGAATCTCCTCCATGATGACTGAGCTTCAGTGAAGTTCCTCCACTCACATGAAAACAACAAAGATGCATCAAATGAACAGATGATCACTGAGATGCTTCTGACTGGTTTTCCTTCCACAAACGTCTCCTACATGACGTTTGTTCGTTCCTCCTCCAGCTCGGCCAACCACAGCCACATGATGGCGCTGTTGCAGCAGCTGCTCTACAGCGAGTCCCTGTCGCTGTCGTGGCGTGACATCATCGTCCCGGTGGTCCGGCAGGTCGTCCAGACGGTCCGACCCGACGTCCGGAACTGTGACGACGACATGGACATCCGGCAGCTGGTCCACATCAAGAAGGTCCAGATGTTTGGATTCTCTCAGTTCAGGAGCCAGAATCAGCTGATCGTTCTTAACCACGAGTCTCTGTTTGCTCCTCAGATTCCTGGAGGCAGGAAGTTCGACTCGACGGTGGTGAACGGCTTCGTCTGCACCAAGAACATCGCTCACAAGAAGGTACACCCCTGTCCAGACAGGAAGCCACAGCGGTCTTTCCTCTGAAGGGCTCATGGTTGTTTATGGATCAGGTCTAGTCTTAAATTACACCATTAAAGTTTCTAACTGAGCAACAGCCACCGTGGATGTTGACCGTCCAGATGTAATGAACAGACAGCAGCAGTCTGAGCTGATTCATCATATAAATCAGTAAAAATACAGACTGAGCTCCTAAAACTTCAACAAAGGACCCAAAAAGCAGCGTCCATGACTGGATCACTGCTTTCTGCAAACAGTCCCTCAGTCACATGACACTGAGATCAATCAGTCAGTCTGTCAATAGATGGGATGCAGCCGTGAACGTGACTCTTGTCTGAGAAGATAAATGGATGTAATGTGTTTAAAGTCTGTGCTAACCCTGATGCTAACCCTGATGCTAACCCTGATGCTAACCCTGTTGCTAACCCTGATGCTAACCCCGATGCTAACCCTGATGCTAACCCTGATGCTAACCCCGATGCTAACCCTGTTGCTAACCCTGATGCTAACCCTGATGCTAACCCTGATGCTAACTCTGATGCTAACCCTGATGCTAACCCTGATGCTAACCCTGATGCTAACCTACGAGCCTGTGTGACCTCCACCAGATGAATCCGTACATCAAGAACCCAAAGATCCTGCTGCTCAAGTGTTCCATCGAGTACCTGTACCGGGAGGAGACCAAGTTCACCTGCATCGACCCCATCGTGCTGCAGGTAAACATCTAACCCCAGAGGGAGCAGGGCTCTCAGCTGCAGCTCTCTAAGAGGACTTCACTGCTCTCTTCTTCAGGAACGGGAGTTTCTGAAGAACTACGTCCAGCGGATCGTAGACGTTCGTCCAAACCTGGTGCTGGTGGAGAAGACGGTGTCCCGGATCGCTCAGGACATGCTGCTGGAGCACGGCATCACGCTGGTCATCAACGTCAAACCGGTCAGTGGACATCCTCAGTCCTCCAGGTCACGGTTCTCCTCTGGGTTTCATTCATAGCATCTGGACGTGGTTACGTCTGGAACATGTAGTAGTCGGTGTCGTTGCTGTTGTTGTTGTTGTTGCTGTTGTTGTTGCTGTTGTTGTTGTTGTTGCTGTTGTTGTTGTTGTTGTTGTTGTTGTCACTGTGTGATCTCAGAGCCTCAGATTCTCACACACATCGCTGGAAGACGACCAGAGTTGGTTAATTCTGTTCTGTCTCTGTGAATTCAGCAAGTCCTGGACAGAGTGAGCCGGATGACGCAGGGGGACCTGGTGATGTCCATGGACCAGCTGCTCACCAAGCCTCGGCTGGGAACCTGCCACAAGTTCTACATGCAGCCGTTCACTCTGGCCAACAGTAAGTTCTCCTTAAACAGCACCTTAAACAACCGGTCAGGGTTTAAACTTGTTCTTCTGGAGGTCTGTCCTGAGACTCCAGTGAATGAGGAACATCAGCCTTCATGTCTGTTGGTCTCTTTCAGATGAGCTGAAGACCCTGATGTTCTTCGAGGGCTGCCCTCCTCACCTCGGCTGCTCCATAAAGCTCCGTGGAGCCTCGGAGTACGAGCTGGCCCGGGTGAAGGAGATCATCATGCTGATGGTGTGCGTGGCCTACCACTCCCAGCTGGAGATCTCCTTCCTCATGGACGAGTTCGCCATGCCGCCCAGCCTGGCCCAGAGCGCCTCCTTCCCCTGCCTGCTGGAGGGAAGCGCTGCAGAAGCCAACGGAGACAAACCCGTAGAAGACCCTGCAGGAGGTCAGCAGGACGACGAAGAGGCTTCATCCAAGAACGGAGCTTTAGATGCTCCAAACCCACAACCTTCCTCCATCCAAGAGGAGGAAACCAACACCGACACCAAGACCTCCTCACCTTTCTCCAGCCCTGCTGCTGTGAACGTCTCACCTCCGTTCCTCCTGGAGGAGGACCAGGAGATGGACTCAGTGGTGGGAGGAGAGGCTGAAGGAGTTCTGCTGAAGGATCCAGGTCTGGAGGACGGAGAAGGTCCAGAGACGCCCAAGCTGTTCAGAGACCCTCTGCAGGACGACACGGGGATGTTTGTAGCCGAGCAGGTGGATTCAACCGACGACCGGCTGAAGTCCTTCTCAGCTGTGTTCAAGCAGGAGCTCAAAGACATCATCCTCTGCATCTCCCCCTTCATCACCTTCAAGGAGCCCTTCCTGCTGACGCCGGCCGGCATGCACTGCCCCAGCAGGGACTACTTCCCCGAACAGGTACCAGCTTCCTTCTTCTTCCCAGCAGCTCCAGCAGGAACCAGCAGGACTTCTCTCTCTGCTCTGAACATGAATGTTGGATGAAGGTGGAACATCTCTGAGAGCCTTGAAGAGGAGTCCAGCTGGTTTCTGCTGAAGCTTCCTGGGACTACATGACCTGGAGGTTCTCATTGTGTCTCTTCATCTCTTAAAAATGTTCTCTGTGAAACAAAACCCAACGTCTGGTGTTAGTTTCCTCTTCATTCCTTTATTCTTCGTGTTCTGACTCCACAAGGTGTGAATGTGTGATGAGCAGACAGACTTCAGACTGACTGGAAGACAAACCAGGTTCTTTCTCAGCTGCTCTCATATTTAATGTATGTTTGTGTTGTTTCTGTTGGGTTTGTACAGATTGAATCCTCCTCAGACATCGATGACTGTAAACACTTAGACACATGATAAAGTACTGTGGTGTCAGTTTGAGTGGATCAGAAGGTCTGGGATCAGTGGAAAGGCTGTTAGAGGCTGTTAGACACAGAAACACAAACAATGACAGCAGATCCTTGTTCAGGAGCTCCAGTCTTTATGAAGGAAAACCAAAGGAGGACCATGTGGAGGGACCTTCTGGAGGTTCTGGTTCAGTATTAATCAGTGTTTCCGCCCCCTCAGGTCTACCTGTCGCCTCTCCTGAACAAGGACTTTAAGGAGCTGGATGGACGCAGGAAGCGGCAGCTCCTGAAGGACTCGGCTCCGTCCTCTCTGGGCCTCCAGACCAACGGCTGCGTCCATCCCCGGCCCATCGACGTGCTTCCCTGCCACAGTCTGACCAGCACTCGCATCGTGGAGCAGCTGGGCAGCAGCCAGGACCTGGCCAAGATGTTGGCCGACTACAGAGCTAAGGGCGGTCGCATCCGGCAGAGAGAAGCCTGCGACCCGTTCAGTGCTGCAGCCGGAGGACAGAACCGAGCGGCGGACGCACCGGTTAAGGCTCCGGTGAAGGCCGACAGCGAAGAGGAGAAACCGAACAAACAGAACGACATGAGCTGGGCTCCGAAGGTGAGCAGGGACGGGTTCTATCGACCAGAACAGAGCAGCTCTGTGTTCGTTCGTCTCACTGAGCTCAGGTGTCATGACTCCCTGTCTGTGTTTCAGCTGGACTGTCTGAACACCGTCAACCATCAGAGGCTCTGTGTTCTGTTCAGCAGCTCTTCGGTTCAGTCCAACAACGCTCCGAACCCCTGTGTCAGCCCCTGGTGAGCTGCTCTGCACCACAAACACCAGCTAACACCTGGAGTAAAGAACAGTTGATGAGTGTGAGGTTTGTCTCCTGCAGGATCGTCACCATGGAGTTCTACGGGAAGAACGACCTCTCTCTGGGCGTCTTTCTGGAGCGCTACTGCTTCAGGTGAGTTATCATGCAGGTGTTTCCTCCCAGCTGGACGTCGTGGGCTTTAACGTGCTCCGTGTGCTCTCCAGGCCTTCCTACCAGTGTCCCAGCCCGTTCTGTGAGACTCCCATGGTGCACCACATCCGGCGCTTCGTCCACGGCAGCGGCTGTGTTCAGATCGTGCTGAAGGAGCTGGACTCACCTGTACCTGGATACCAGCACACCATCCTCAACTACTCCTGGTGCCGCATCTGCAAGCAGGTGAGGAGACACCTGGATCACCTGGACTTCAGCAGGACCACGTCTGGTCCAGCTTCTGTTTCTTCTTCTTGTTTATTCTGAAGCAAACTGTTCTGTGAAGGTCTGTGAGGTTTAGAACACAGACGAGGAGTCAGAGTCCGTATTGATGAACCTCCTTCTGTCTGCAGGTCACTCCGGTGGTTCCTCTCTCCAACGACTCCTGGTCCATGTCTTTTGCTAAATACCTGGAGCTCCGGTTTTACGGCCACCAGTACTCCAGACGGGCCAACGCCGAGCCCTGCGGTCACTCCATCCACAAAGACTACCACCAGTACTTCTCCTACAACCAGATGGTGGCATCCTTCAGGTTCTGACGGCTCTCCTGTCTCTGGATCCTTCATCCGACCTGCTGCTTGTCTGACTCTGACTCTCCTGTCTCTTCAGCTACACGTCTGTCAGGCTGCTGGAAATCTGTCTTCCTCGTCCGAAGATCTTCATCAGGAACCTGGGACCTTCTAAAAGCCACCTGCAGCAGGACCTCAAGGACTTCTCTCAGAAGTGAGTCAACCCCAGAGAGACTCATTGTCAGGAGGAGTTGAAGTATCAGAGGGTTTAATGGAATCTACCCGTCAGATGGGGCCAGGTGGCTTTAGAACCACCAGGGGAGCGTTTGGTTTTAAATGTGTGGTTTTGTGTGAATGAAGCTGACTTCAGACTGAAGTCCTGGATGAACAGATGATCTTCAGGTTCTTCTCGGTAACGAAGCCTTCCTGTCTCCTCAGAGTGACTCAGGTCTATCTGGCCATCGACGACCGACTGACTTCCCTGAAGACCGACACCTTCAGTAAAACCCGAGAGGAGAAGATGGAGGACCTGTTCGCCCAGAAGGACGTAGGTGTCGACGTTTCCTTCCTCCAGTCCGTCTGTGTGAGGAGCTTCAGGCTCTGAGGGTTTCTGTGTTTCAGATGGAGGAGGCCGAGCTGAGGAGCTGGATCGACAAGCTGCAGGTCCGACTGCAGTCCTGTGGTCTGGACTCTCCTCAGCAGCTGCAGTCGGTTCTGGAGTCGCTGGTCATGAAGAAACAGAGTCTGTGTGAGATGCTACAGTCCTGGAACGCAAGGTAGGATCCAGCAGAGTCCACGTTACTATCATATGTAAGGTCTGTGGAGGTCCTCGGTCATCCAGGTCACCGTTGTCCTGGTGGGTTCAGTCGTAGCGTCTGGACTGAGAGGTGAAACGTCTTCGAGGAACTCAGACGAGTCCAGATGCAGGTTGAACCCACGAGGACGCTACGTTTTAGAAGTAGTGAGTTTGCTGTGACTCTGAACACGACTTCATGTTCTGGTTTTATTCTGCTTCCTGTCTCAGACTCCAGGATCTGTTCCAGCAGGAGAAGGGAAGGAAGCGTCTGTCCGTCCCCCCCAGTCCAGGAAGACATCGACCGCCAGCCGCTGACGACAGCAGCAGCAAGGTGACGTCACACCTGGTCAGCTGTTCAGTGACGTCACACCTGGTCAGCTGTTCAGGGACGTCACACCTGGTCAGCTGTTCAGTGACGTCACACCTGGTCAGCTGTTCAGTGACATCACACCTGGTCAGCTGTTCAGTGACGTCACACCTGGTCAGCTGTTCAGGGACGTCACACCTGGTCAGCTGTTCTGTGACGTCACACCTGGTCAGCTGTTCAGTGACGTCACACCTGGTCAGCTGTTCAGTGACATCACACCTGGTCAGCTGTTCAGTGACGTCACACCTGATCAGCTGTTCAGGGACGTCACACCTGGTCAGCTGTTCAGTGACGTCACACCTGGTCAGCTGTTCAGGGACGTCACACCTGGTCAGCTGCTGCGTTTACAAATGGACGGTCACACTCCTGTTCATCTGCACATTTAGAATCGTTGGAGTTCAGTGAGGATGATGATCACCAGGTTACTGGTCTGATGAAGTGGATTAACTTCCACCTTCATGAAGCTCCTCTCTGTCCTCCTTTGATGACTCAGTTTGTTCCTCATCCTATCGTTGTATCTCTGGAGCTCTGGGATCTGACCTGGAAACATCGTTATTCTGCTGTAGTGGGTCTGATCTGTTCGTTAGATGATGATGATGATGATGATGATGATCTGCTGTTTCCCTGCTCCTTCTTCATCAGAACAACCTGGATGCTTCTCCTCGTAACCCGTCACCTGTGGTGCAGAACGGAGACAAAGGTGAGTTCAACCAGAGGCTGTAACCCAAACAGAACTACCTGGTAAAGTATCTGATCCATGGAGCTAATATTTCACACGTCCTTATAAACGTCTGTTTCATGCTGTGAATGTTCAGACGGACCAGAGACGATCCAGCTGTTCTGAAATGTGACGTTTCAGATGCTCTGATCTGAGTTCTTGAGTGTTTTCATGGTTTCAGAGTTCAGTATTCTCTGGACTCAGGCTGTGTTTGAGCTTCAGGTCTACTGTCTCTGATGTCTGGTCGTTCTGTTTCAGAGGACCGCCACCTCAACACGCTGCCCTCCATCGCCGCCTCGCTGCTGCCCTCTCCTGGAGACCCTGCAGCAGAACCGACCACTCCGGGTCCATCCCTCTCTGAGCAGGACTCAGTCAGCATCCCTGAAGGTTGAACCTCTCATCTGGTCTTATCTGGTCTGGTCTAGTCTGGTCTAGTCTGGTCTAGTCTAGTCTAGTCTGGTCTAGTCTAGTCTAGTCTAGTCGTCTGGTCTGGTCTGGTGTGGTCCGGTCCGGTCCGGTCTGGTCTGGTCCGGTCCGGTCCGGTCCGGTCTGGTCTGGTCTGGTCTGGTCTGGTCTGGTCTGGTCTGGTCCGGTCCGGTCTGGTCTGGTCTGGTCTGGTCCGGTCTGGTCCAGTCTACTCTGACCTCACTCTCTGTGTCTGTTCTCACCTGTAGACGTGTTTGATGGACACCTGCTGGGCTCCACTGACAGCCAGGTGAAGGAGAAGTCCACCATGAAGGCCATCCTGGCCAACTTCCTGCCTGGGAACAGCTACAACCCCATCCCCGTCCCTTTGTGAGTGTCTGACCTCGTTATTGATCAGCTGCTGGAGGATTTAAACCGTCTCCTGCCTGTTCTGGTCACATTATTAGGATTTACATGGATGTAAATGTTCCAAAAGATAAACCCTGAGTCTGGTTCTCCTCCAGACGTTGACTCAGTGACACACTTTAACTGATGATTCAGAGACCATGAACTAGTCCTGTGTGTTTGGTTGGACTTATCAGTGCAGCTGCATGTTATCAGCTCTGAGATCTGGGAGTTGTGAAGCTCCTCAGAGATGTTTTGGTTCTGAGACGTTGATCTGAGCAGTGATCTCCATGTTCCTGGTTTCATGCTCTGTGCTTTGCTTCGGCAGCGATCCAGACAAACACTACCTGATGTACGAACACGAGCGAGTTCCCATCGCCGTCTGTGAACGAGAGCCGAGCTCCATCATCGCCTTCGCCCTCAGGTGACCTGCACCTCCTGCTTCTCCTCCTCTTTCTGTTAACGTCTGGTTTCTAAAAGCTGCTGTTTGTCTTGCAGCTGTAAGGAATACAAGACGGCTCTGGATGATCTGTCGAAGGCGTCCAACGGAGGAGGAGACGAGGCTCCGCCGGTGAACAGGTACGAAGACTCAGCAGGTCCCAGGTGCAGGGAAGAGATGATCAGAGATGATCAGAGATGATCAGAGATGATTAGAGATGATCAGAGATGATCAGAGATGATCAGAGATGATCACAGATGATCAGAGATGATCAGAGATGATCAGAGATGATCAGAGATGATCACAGATGATCAGAGATGATCAGAGATGATCAGAGATGATCACAGATGATCAGAGATGATCGGAGATGATCAGAGATGATTAGAGATGATCAGAGATGATCAGAGATGATTAGAGATGGTTAGGAGGTTTATCTATCTCAGGTTTATTTGAACTCCAGGTAACTCTTGGTGAACCTTTCCTCCGTCTCCAGATGTTCTTTAATGTGTCCTGCACAATGAAACAAGCTTTAAATAAACAGAATAATCTCGTTTACTATCTTCATGAACCAACATGCTGAAGTCTGACCTCCTGTTTGTCCTCCAGCGGTTTAGACGGTCGGATGAAGAACAGTCCAGCCAGGCCGAGCGAGTCGACGTCGTCTCAGCAGAACCGCAGCAGCAGCGACGCCGAACCTCTGAGTGGGTCGAAGCTCTGTCCCTAACCCGAACCCGAACCCGAACCCGAACCCTAAACCCTCTACATGTTCAAGAGGAGCCTAACTCTAACCTCTGTCTGTGTTTCTGAACAGGAGACGCAGATTCAGCAGACAAACAGAAGAAACAGACTCTGAATCCTCACATCGAGCTGCGTGAGTCCTTCTGACATGTTGTCCTTCACCTTCAGATCTGAACCAGACTCAAGTTATCTAAAAACCTCAGAACTGACCTGAAGATGGGCAGCATCAGTTCAGTTACATAGAAGGAACCAGCCAACCTGAACAGAACCAAACCCAGACTCAGACAGCAGGAAGATGATTGATTACATCTACTAACAAGCAGATGAAGGCAGAGGAGAAGAAGAAGACCAAGAAGAAGACCAAGATCAAAACCAAGAAGAAGACCAAGAAGACCAAGAAGAAGACCAAGATCAAAACCAAGAAGAAGACCAAGAAGAAGACCAAGAAGACCAAGAAGAAGACCAAGAAGACCAAGAAGAAGACCAAGATAAAGACCAAGAAGAAGACCAAGAAGAAGACCAAGAAGACCAAGACCAAGAAGAAGACCAAGACCAAAACCAAGAAGAAGACCAAGAAGACCAAGACCAAGAAGAAGACCAAGACCAAAACCAAGAAGAAGACCAAGAAGACGAAGAAGAAGAAGACCAAGAAGAAGACCAAGATAAAGACCAAGAAGAAGACCAAGAAGAAGAAGACCAAGAAGACCAAGAAGACCAAGACCAAGAAGAAGACCAAGAAGGAGACCAAAACCAAAACCAAGAAGAAGACCAAGAAGAAGAAGATCAAGAAGAAGAAGACCAAGAAGACCAAGACCAAGACCAAGAAGAAGACCAAGACCAAAACCAAGAAGAAGACCAAGAAGACCAAGAAGAAGAAGACCAAGACCAAGAAGATGGAAGATAAAGACCATGAAGAAGAATACAAACAAATACAAATAGGAAGACGAGGAACATGAAGGCAACCATGAAGAAGAGGAAAATCCAGCAGATGAAGATCAGTAGTTAGAGGAAGAACCTAAATAAATCTGTTCAGTGGCCTGAGGACAAAGTCAAAGCAGAGCTCTCTGTCCTGAGTCTCATCATCATCATCACCAGTTCATTGTTTAGTAGAACCAGAACCTCTCAGAACCTCAGACCTACTGAATGCTTCAGTGAAGAGCCTCATTCTGTCATGAAACTCCACAACTAAGACCTGAATCTGACTAAAGTCACTTCAACCATAACTTCCTAACCTTCCCTCCTCCACTGCAGAGTTCTCCGACGCCAACGCCAAGTTCTACTGCCGGATCTACTACGCCGAGGAGTTCCACAAGATGAGGGAGGAGATCATGGAGAGCAGCGAGGACGACTTTGTCCGGTCGCTGTCGCACTGCGTCAACTGGCAGGCGAGGGGAGGGAAGTCTGGAGCCGTCTTCTACGCAACAGAAGGTACGAGCATCACGGCCGAGGTACGAGGACGAGGTCTAGCAGACAGAACCAGCATCTGATGTAGCAGCAAAGAGGGAGAGCAAACCAGAGCAACGGCTGAGCAGGGTTTATTTAAAGAAAAGTAACGGTGTGAGAGTGATTGTGTTGGGAGTGCAGGTGGTGAGTGAATGTGTGGATTGATCAAACCAAACTAAAGAGGAGTCAGCAGGTGTCCAGGGTGGAGCAGAGAGTCAGGAGGCAGCAATCAGGCCCTTTTAAAGAGCCACAGGTGGACCTGGTTTAGGGAACCAGCTTCCTGCAAACAGGACCAAGAAACCATAGACATATATACGTAGACGCCGCGTTGACTGCTGCTGCCGATTGGAGCCGACGTGCCTACGCGGCGGCCATCTTGGTACAGTGCCACTCGCCCCTACAGTGCATTACGTCTATAGAGGAATGACATGTCTGCACTATAAAAGTGATCATAAATCCATCAGTTGTCAACATATATTGTTTGTTACAAACGTCAGACATGGAGGACGGACAGGCAGACAGAAATAGAACAAAAGCATCCAAGCATCCTGTGTCAAAGCTACATGTGTGACGTTTTTAACAAACCAAACCGTTTGGAAATCGGTGGAAAATTCAGTGAATAATTCTACTTTAAGATTGTGGAGTACCTCTTACCTCCATAGACTTACATTCACTCCCCCCTCTGCTAGCCCTGTACCAAGATGGCCGAGCTTTAGGCACGTCCCTCCACAGTCAATGCAGCGTCTACATATATATGTCTATGCAAGAAACAAGGAGAAGTCCAGCCCTCTCATTAAAGGGCCGTCACACTGAACCCCTCAGACTTTAACATCTACCATCCCAACACCTCAGACCTACCACCAGCCATGTTCTTCACTGGTTTGTGAAGCTGCTAATGAAAAGGTCCTCAGGTTCTCTGAATCCTGACCTGCATCATGTTCCAAAGTTTAACTCCAGTCTCTGAAATAAGAAGTTCTTTGCTGTGACGCCAAAGATCTGAACCGAAAGCAGCTTCTGTCAACTGTCCTCATGGCTTCAGTCGTAGCAGCTGGACTTGGTTGAGTTCATCGAAGATGTTCATCGAAGACGTTCCACCTCTCATCCAAGATGAAAGATGAAGCATCTTCTAGAAACTCAACCAAGTCCAGATGCTGCCATTGACCCATGAGGACCACCAAGTCTCAGTAACGTTCTCCATGTCCCGTCAGACGACCGCTTCATCCTGAAGCAGATGCCTCGTCTGGAGGTCCAGTCCTTCCTGGACTTCGCTCCTCATTACTTCACCTACATCACTGGAGCCGTGCAGCAGAAGGTACCGACCACCGAACGCAGCTTCGTCTGGACTCGACTGTCTGGACTCAGTAAAAACCTCCATGTTTGTCTCCTCAGCGACCGACGGCTCTGGCTAAGATCCTGGGAGTTTACCGGATCGGGTACAAGAACTCTCAGAACAACACAGAGAAGAAGCTGGACCTGCTGGTGATGGAGAACCTGTTCTATGGAAGGAAGATGGCTCAGGTTGGTTTCACCGGTTCAGAGTCCAGAACAGAACAACCTGGAAGCGAACCAGAATCAGTGGAAACGATTGTTCACCTTCTGTTTTCTGAGCAGCTTCATGAGCTTTTATTTTGAAGGAGTTACTTCATATGTAGAGCACAGTGGATAGCTGAGATGATTCCTCTGATGCTGAGATGATTCCTCTGATGCTGAGATGATTCCTCTGATGCTGAGATGATTCCTCTGATGCTGAGATGATTCCTCTGATGCTGAGATGTTTCCTCTGATGCTGAGATGTTTCCTCTGATGCTGAGATGTTTCCTCTGATGCTGAGATGTTTCCTCTGATGCTGAGATGTTTCCTCTGCAGGTGTTCGACCTCAAAGGTTCTCTGAGGAACCGGAACGTGAAGACGGACTCGGGGAAGGAGAGCTGTGAGGTGGTTCTGCTGGACGAGAACCTGCTGAAGCTGATCCACGACAACCCGCTGTACATCCGCTCACACTGCAAGGCCATCCTGAGGGCCGCCATCCACAGTGACGCCTACTTCCTGTCCAGCCACCTCATCATCGACTACTCGCTGCTGGTTGGACGAGACGACGCCACGGACCAGCTGGTGGTCGGGATCATCGGTGAGCCGAGGAGGAGGAGGTCTGGAGGAGCAGCGAGGTGTTTCAGCTGGTGCTCTAACTTCTTCTGGTCTCCACAGATTACATCAGGACCTTCACCTGGGACAAGAGGCTGGAGATGGTCGTCAAATCCACTGGAATCCTGGGAGGTCAAGGTGAAGAAAACCAGATCATGAGCAGCAGGAGGGTTTTCAGATGTACACTTAGAACTACTGCAGTCAGTCAGACTGATCATTCCTCTAGAGAAGGTTCTTCTAGCAGGTTTAGAGACTGAAGGATTCCAGGTCTTCGACTGCAGCAACCACCTGGATATGAAGCTGAATTATCTGGTCACTGCACCTTCTAGCCAGGTCATATTTAAATACTGAGGCAAATGACCGACCCTGAGATGCTACTTGCTGTTCTGCTAGTGACTAGCTTAAAGAGTACAATAGCCTGTGTGCTAGCCTCGTCTGTTACATCCTTAAGCTGGTAACTAGTAGCTACAAGGTAGTCGCTAGCATCCTTGGACAAGTCACTGAATGTCAGTGCTAGTTGCTAGTATTTATATGCTAGTTATTAGCATGACGAGGCCAGTTGCTATTATCAATAGGCTAACCACTAGCATCCTTGGGCTAGTCACTGAATCTCTGCATTCATCGCTAGCATCCCTGGGCTAGTCACTAGCATCATTAGGCTAGCAATTAGCTTCCCAAGGATAGTCATTATTATTAACACTTAAATATAACGTGCAGACGAGGAGCACGTCGACATTTTCACATAGTAAAAGTCACAAGGGGTGCAATAATGACTAGCCCAGGGAGGCTAGCTGTTAGCCTGGGGATGCTAGTAACTTGTTATCTCTTGGTTAATTATAGCCTGGCTTTAACGTGCAGCTGATGTGCACAATGTGGCTTTCAAATAAAAAACAAACGGGTTAAAGTTAATAGATATGCTAGGAGCTAATGTAAATATGCTAATGACTAGCCTAGAGGTGCTAGTTGTTATCCTAGAGATGCCCATAACCAGTTTAGAATGCTAGTCATTTAAATGTCTAACTAGCATCCCTATGCTAATCATTAGCATGTCCAGGTTTGGTCCTTTCAGACTTCAGTGTAATCTGGTTGTTTGGTTCACGTTGTCACGTTGGAGAACCCAGATGCTAACGGGTCAGTTTGACCTGAATCTGCTGTCTGTTTTCCAGGGAAGATGCCCACTGTGGTTTCTCCGGAGCTGTACCGGGCTCGGTTCTGTGAGGCCATGGACAAATACTTCCTGATGGTTCCGGACCACTGGGCCGGTCTGGGAACCAACTGCTGAGTCCAAACGCTGCTGAGCTCTGAATGCACAAACACCAGGTCCAGAAGCACAGTGGACCCGGTTCAGACTGAACCCGGATCGGCACAGAATCATTCCACCAGAGCGGAGAAGCATTAAAACACACCTTAGATCCGTTTTTATCGCGTCAGTGTTTCCAGGTGTGTAACCTCAGTCTTTTATAGTCGGTGCCATGAACCAGTCGGTCGCTACTGTTAGTTTGGAAACAGACTAATTCATGTAATTATAAGTTTGTAAATGTACAGAGATGATCTAACTATTAAAGGTTATTAACAGTACCAGCTGGTTCTGTGGTCATGACCAGGAAATGGATCGAAACCCTTTCAGAATAAAGCATCAGTCTAATGTCTGAACAGAACAGGACCTAAAACAGTCTTTAAGGTCTTTAACAAACAACACAAACATGTCCTGCTTCTGTTTTAGCTCTTTTGGTTGATGGCTAGAAGGTTTAGTCTTCTTACAGTATTTTTTACCTTTTACACACAAAACAACCTGTGAAATGAAAAGACAAGGAGGGAAAGATTAGCCTGGAGATGCTAGCCTCTAACCTGAAGTAAAACTAGTGTAGGGATGCTAATGATTAGCCTTTTGTCACCTTTTATACATGAAGCAACTGGTTGATCAAAAGATGAACAGGGAAAGAAATGCTAGTCGTTGGAGATGCTAGTGACTAGCCACTAGCCTGAAGTATAATGGCTTAGGGATGTTAATGACTAGCATAAATGACCAGTGGAGGGATGCTAATGATTAAAGATAAAAGGGGAAAGAAAAGTGAGTCGTTAGCCTAGAGATGCTAATGACTAGCTTGAAGTATAATGACTAGCCTAGAAATGCTAAAGACTAGCCTAGAGATGCTAGTAACTAGCCACTAACCTTAAGTATAATGACTAGTGTATGGATGCTAGTGACTAGCATAAAGTATAATGATTAATGGAGGGATGCTAATGATTAGCCTTTTGTCACCTTTTATACATGAAACAACTGGTTGATCAAAAGACGAAAAGGGCAAGAAATGTTAGTCGTTAGCCTAGGCATGCTACTGACTAGCGTAGAGTATAATAGCTGACATAGGGATGCTAAACACTAGCTTAGAGATGCTACTGGCTAGTGTAGAGCATAATGGCTAGCCTAGGGATGCTAGCGACTAGCCTAGGGTATAATGACTGGAATAGCTTAGGGATGCTAGTTGTTAGCCTGAAGATGCTTAAACTTTTCTTTCATATTCCAACTCAGACATAATCATATTATTTGATCTGCTCCATCTTAATATTCCAGATTCTGAATCAGTGACCTGATGAGGAATAGCTGAGAATATTTCAGCTTTTTATCTTTAATAGTTCCTCTCATGTTGTTGTTCAGACAGACTCAGATTTAATGTGAGTAAAAACCTGCTGACAGTTGGTCTACAGGTAGTTTTTAAAATGAACCAACGTGGTTGTTGTGATAATCCAGTGACTAATATTTAATGTGACACCTGTACGTAGTGATGGAGACGGGGTCACCTGACTGCAGCTCCTCAGGTGTTTCTGGTTTTACTCTTTGATGCAGCAGCAAACTACTTCCAGGTCAAACGTCTACAAACCAACAAGCAGCGGATGTGAACTAAAATAACGAGCAGAGACGGTTTTAATAATCGTACAGTTTATATAAAACGAAGGGAAGCTGACAGACAGCCCTCAGCTGTCCTACTGCATCAGGAACTGGTATGAAAATCAGCAGAACACGGCGATTGTCCGACTGTGAAGCTCATCTCTGGGAGAACATTAGTCATCATTAATAACACTAATAACACTGGCAGACAGATGGACAGATCACCCAGTCTGATGGAGGGTCTTCAAACAGAGCTTTCACTGGTTCTGTACAAAAGCAGGTGGATTCATATCAGTACCTAAAGCTAACACACACACACACACACACACACACACACACACACACACACACACACACACTCACGCTCTAACAGGCAGCTTTACTGAGGCTGGAGATTCTCTTTAAGTTTATTATTGTCAACAAATAGCACTATACCCTTCAGCTACAAGGAGCACAGCTGCTAAAGGTCATTTCAATGATGTCACTTGTGTATTCATCCGCAGCTGGAAATAGTCCCCAGAGTCTATGTATGACCAAAAGAACCAAAACAATCAGCGTCTAAACCCAGAGTCTGCTGGGAGGGTTGCATGTTTAAATGACATTAAAACAGCTTCTGAAACCCAGAGACCTGGACCATGTCTGGGTTTGGATCTGAGAGCTTCACTGGCTCATTTGTTGACAATATGATTATTAAAAATCTCCAACCTGTCAGGAGGAAACAGTCGACTGGAACCCTTCAGACTCACAACACGAAGGATGAATTCACGTCAACACCGACACCTGTGGGCTCCTGGTGTCCGGCTGTGGTGTAGCCCGTCCAGGTTCAGAGATTTGACTCTAATAATATCAGAAATGTGTCCAAAACACTGAAAATATTAAGTTTGAATCTCACAGAAGAGAAAAAACTGCAGATTCTCAGATTTAAAAGCTGCAAATCTATTTTTGGCATTTTTGCTTAATAAATTACATCTTCTGTAAACTGATCCATCAAACAATGAAACCAAAGCAGCTCAGATCAACCTGTTGAACCTCTCCGTCCATTCAGTGGCTGTAGTTCTGGAGCTTCACCCAGTCAATGAGGTTTTCTGCTGATCTCTGAACCGTGGACCTGCACAGCTGAGCAGCACGAGCTCTACACGTGGTGGTGTTTTGGTGAACTGATCCTTCAGACTACAGGCTCTTCATCTACTAACAGGATCAATAACTGGTGACGGACATCAAGGCACTGGACACGCTGGAGACGATGGCACATGGCTGGTAGACGAACGGAGGGGAGTGGTCAAGGCCCTGTGTTCCTGTACATTAAGTGCTGGCAGTATTTGTACCATCATGTAACAATAAATAGCACTGAGCTGAGGAGCTTCTACCAGGTGAGGGGGTTTGGTCTTTGTGGAGATTCTGGCTGCTGATTGGACAGTTAGACGCCCAGGTGCTGCTACTCTGGACTAGGAAGTGTGCAACAGGAAGGAAACGGTGGAGTGGAGCAGTGCAGGAGGCCGCAGGAACAAATGCATAAATCTGACTCATAATCTCATCTTTCAGTGACGTCATCAGCAGGTACACCTCCATTCCCTCACCTGTCCTGGACCTCCATCCAGGTCGGTACCGTTCGTATTACAGTCCACTGAAGCGTAGAACTGTGTCATTTACAGGTTTGTGGATGCTCCTGTTAGCTTGCTAGCCATGCTAGCTGTGGTAGCTGCTCCTACTTTTAGCCACCACACAGGTAAACTTCACCTGGATGATTCTGACAATGTTCTCATCTGGTAATGTTATCTTGTTCAGGCTAACACAGGAGCTAATGTTACTCTTGTTCAGGCTAACATAGCAACCAGTGCATGCTTGTTTAGGGTAACACAGCGGCTAACGTTCTGTTTAGACTGTAATGTAGAACGTTATCTCACTTAGGCTAGTGGCTAACTTTATCTTGTTTAGGCTAACATAGCGGCTAACACAGTGGCTAATGTAGCCTTGTTAAACACTAACAAAGTGACTAACGTAGCAGGAAATGAGATCTTGTTAAGGCTAACACAATAGCTAACATGATCTTGTTTAGGGTAATGTAGCAGCTAACATCAAGCTGTTTAGGCTAACAAAATGAAGAACATTAGCTTATTTAGGCTAAATTAGCAGCTAACATTGTCTTGTACAAGCTATGAAGCTGCTAATATAAAGGTGGGTGATGTTAAACATTAGGAACATTAGCAGGCTGCCATCATTATCATTTTCTGTTTTTAATATTTAAATGTTTAATTTGGTATCTAGAGTCATGAAGGTTTAATGCTACTGGTGTCACAGACCAACTTGTCACTATATTGTGACATTCTCAGCAGAAAATATGTTTTGTTTGCCAATTAAGAAGTGTTAGCATGCTAACATGCTAGATTAAGATGGTGAAGATTGCATATACATTAGCACCAGCTAGTTAGCAGTCATTGTTAGCGTATTAATGTTAGCTTTTACAGCTGAGTCTGAAGAAGTATTGTTAGTTTTGCTGGTATTTGGTAAAAGATTTAACCTGATGGTGGCGCTAGAGGACAAGTCAAAGGACCAGTACAGTTAGAAAGATTCATCCTCAGGAGACCATGAACCAAACATTTTGCCCATCAGCAGCATTTCAGTCTGGATCAGAGTGGACCAATAGTACCGCTGGGTAGTTAGCATGTTAGCTTATTAGCTGTGTT
This sequence comes from Dascyllus trimaculatus, assembly GCA_024666655.1. Lineage (NCBI taxonomy): Eukaryota > Metazoa > Chordata > Actinopteri > Pomacentridae > Dascyllus > Dascyllus trimaculatus. The sequence continues at coordinate 972,920 of CM045456.1, forward strand.
CTGTTCCCTGGAGGAGGCGTGTTCAGGGAATGAGGATGTACCTGGTGGTCGGTCCTCCTTCCTGGTCAACATCTAAACTACGAACATCTCATGTCACATTTCACATTCAGCTTCAGACCTAACGGCTAAGTTGTGCTTCGGCTGTTAAACAGTTCAAAAGGAGCTCCATGTACCTGCTCAGGTGAACCTCAGGACATGTTCATCATGTAAAAGTCAGATATTTGGTACGACAACAAGCAAAAACCATAGAAAGTTTAAAATTACACGTAGCTTCTGAATACTCTACTTCATTTTGTACAAACAGTTAAAAATGGCTTTTAAAAAGAGTCAGAGACCGAGTACCGAGGTCGGTCCGGAGTGAAGCACCCGTGAGAAAGAACCAACTGTGGTGTGACTCAACACAAGCATGCAGACCAGGACCAGGACCAGGACCAGGACCAGGAATGGTCCGGGTCGAGTGCTTCTTCATGCAGCGACTCTTTGCAGCTGCTCAGTAGGTCACTGCAGGACTGTTCCTGGTCCTCAGAGGAAGAACCCAGATCAGGCTGAGCAGTCGAGCCCAGAGGATCAATATTCAGTAGAACACGTGACTCCTGTTGATCAGGTCTGATAAATAAATCAGTCATGAACGTCTGAGACTAGCTGGGCTTTAGTTTATCTCCTCATGTCGTTTCTTTTCCTGTTTCATTTTAAATAAATCATTGATTAGACTGATCAGTTATCTTGTTAATCAATCACAGCTGTAGTAGTTGTTTTAGCGTGTTTGCTGTTCGTACCGTGAACCTCAGGATTTGATGCTTTTCTCACAAAAATGGTGACATGAGAAGAAAAGCTGAGCTCAGTCCCTGATGATCATCTACTGGGTTATTGGGGCGTCTCTGTTTCATGTTATCAATCAATAACTGATCAGGCAGAATGTGACGATCAAATAATCTGAACGTTTAAAAGCTGAAAGGTCAAATCTGCTGTTCGTACCTGTTTAATGTGAAGCTCTAACTCATGATCAGTTCGTTCAGACGACGTCCCGTTAGCATTAATTAATGACAGTGAGGAGAACCTGCCGTTTCACAGGTGGTTTCAGCTGAATATTGACCCATCTGGGGCTCCGTAGCTGCAGCGACTCATACTGGGTCCTGCAGGTGAAGGTGATGCGTTCAGGTGCACAGCTGGAGGTAGGAGGCCGGAGACTCGGTCAGAAGGTTTCCGAGTCCTCCGAGTCGTTCTCGGTGGTTCCCTCGCTGGAGGGTCCCGAGGGGTTCCTGGGGCCGCGGGGCCCCCGGGGGCCGCCGGCTGGCCCTTTGCCCCCCTGGTGGGGCAGCTGCCTCAGCAGGGCGCCTGGGGACGGAGCCCCGGAGCTGCAAGGGGAGCACAAAGGCATCATGGAAGCCAGAATGAGAGCCAGACAGTCGGCCACCTCTCTGCTCGGAGCACAAGCCAGAGCAGGAGTCAGACCTGAAGGAGGAGACAGAGGGAGGAGGACGAAGCAGGAGGCCAAGCAGAGACAGCAGCATCCATTAGTGGTCAGCTCACACAGAGACACAGACTGGGAGCACTGGGAGCACTGGGAGAACACTGGGAGAACACTGGGAGCACACTGAGAGCACACTGGGAGCACACTGGGAGAACACTGGGAGAACACTGGGAGAACACTGGGAGAACACTGGGAGAGCACTGGGAGAGCACTGGGAGAGCACTGGGAGAACACTGGGAGAGCACTGGGAGAACACTGGGAGAGCACTGGGAGAACACTGGGAGAACACTGGGAGCACACTGGGAGAACACTGGGAGAACACTGGGAGAACACTGGGAGAGCACTGGGAGAACACTGGGAGAACACTGGAGCACACTGGAGAGCACCCGCCGGGAGAGCACTGGGAGAACACTGGGAGAACACTGGGAGCACACTGAGAGCACACTGGGAGCACACTGGGAGAGCACTGGGAGAAAACTGGGAGAACACTGGGAGAAAACTGGGAGAACACTGGGAGAACACTGGGAGAACACTGGGAGAACACTGGGAGAATGACAACAACTAACAAGCACAGAGAACATCAGACTGGGCTGGACACTGAACAGAGCAGAGCACATTCACAAATAAATAATGAACTGTGATGTAACATACATATATATATATATATATATAATATAATATGTAATATAATAACTGATATTATTGATGTAATATATAATAACTGTGAGCTCTCAGGTTATTTATCTATATGTTAATTCATATGTGTAGCTAATGTAGCAGCTAATGTCTTGTTCATGCTAACTTAGCAACTAATGCTATCTTGTTTATGCTAACATAGCAGTTAACATTATCTTGTCTAAAGTAGCAGCTAACCCTATCTTGTTTACACTAACATAGCCGCTAACGCTATCTTGTTTACACTAATGTAGCCGCTAACGCTATCTTGTCTACTGTAAAGCAGCAGCTAGCATTATCTTGTTCAGAAGGATTTAGCAGCTAACATTATGTTTAGATTAAAGTAGCCGCTGATACATTATCAGAGTACCTGATTCTAACTGATCGATTATAGACTTATAGATTTAAATCTGATCTCCAGCCAAACAATCAATAAAAACATCAATAATGAAACATGAAAGCAACGAGCAGCCAGAGTTCAGACGTGTTCAGGTTCCCACCGACAGACCGAGTCTTGGTCACTGAGGTCATAGAGACTGAGTGAGGAGGTGTAAAGGTCTGGTTTGGTTCAGGTCTGTGGTGTTTCTGCTGTCGCTCTCTCAGTGAGCTGCTTCTGATCAGTGGGAACCTTCAGGTCTTTGCAGCAAACAGAATCATGAAAACGAGTCGGGCTCATGCAGCAGCAGCGAGGTTCATCATCGTCTCACCGTTCTCATCCACCGTCTGGACGTTTGCTCCTCTGGACAGAAGCTCCTGAACTGCCTGCTTCAAGCCGCTACGAGCCGCCAGGTGCAGAGGGCTGATGGGAAACAGAGTTCATAGACTCATAAGGTTTAAAGTGCGTCTTACTCTCACAGATCCTCAGTCATCCGGGTCGTGGCTGTCCTCGTGGTTTCAGTAGAAGCATCTGGATGTGGTCGAGTTCATAGAAGACGTCTCACCTGGATGAGAGGTCAGACGTCTTCTATGAACTCAACCAAGCCAAGATGCTTCTACTGAAACCATGAAGATAAAGACTCTGAGACAGAAGACGTCTCTGAGTTCTCTCCTTCTTCATGGTTCTTCTGTTTCCATGGAGCTACAAGCTGCTTCCAGCTGGAGGAGATACTCACGTCTGCAGCGCTGCATTGGTGGCGTTGATCAGCGCAGAGTCGGAGAGCTTCTCCAGGATCAGCATCACACAGTCTTCCTTCCCCTGGAGACCAAGAAGGACCTCATCAGCTTCATGAGTACAGATACAGCCATGTACAAATACATGAACCAGAACAGGCGGCGCCCCCTGTGGACTCTTACGTTACTGCAGGCCAGGTGCAGCGCCGTGTTTCCGTCTCTGTCGGTCAGACTGAGGTCGGCGCCGCTCAGCAGAACCTCTGCAGCACAAACACACATCGTCAGAACCAGGCAGGTAAAGCTCCTTAAATAAAGGCTAGTGAGGAGCAGTCAGTACCCAGAGCGGCCACCCGTCCCTTCTCAGCCGCCATCATCAGTGCAGTGCGACCCGACTCGTCCACGGTGTCTCCAGGTGCATCATGGGAAAGCAGCAGCTGGACACAGTCGACGTGACCCGAGAACGCTGCAGCGTGAAGAGGAGTCCTGGAGGAGACGCAGAGGGTTGGAGGGGAAGCAGCAGAACGTTAACAGAGCGTCAGCAGAACGTCAGAGGAAAGTCAGCAGAACGTTAGCAGAACGTCAACAGAACATCAGAGCTGCAGCTGCGTCTCGTCCACACTCACCTGCCCTTGGAGTCTCTGCAGCTGGTGATGTCTGAACCCATGGCCTCCAGCAGCAGCGAGGCACACGGCTCGTGATCGTTCACCCTGAAACACAGGAAGTGAGTCTGATGCTGAAACACAAACTGATCCAACGACGACACACAGGAGAAAACCTCTGAGTCACTGTTTTAATTCTCTGAACCCAAAGCTTTAAAATGCATGAGCTTATAGAAACACCCAGAGCTGCTCAGAGACCGGAGGTTGAACTGCAGTCAGTGTAACTCAGAGCAGCAGCATGTCTAGAACCAGAACCTCTAACTGGTCCTGGTCTAGAACCAGAACCTCTGACGGGTCCTGGTCTAGAACCAGAACCTCTAAATGGTCCTGGTCTAGAACCAGAACCTCCGAAGGGTCCTGGTCTAGAACCAGAACCTCTGACGGGTCCTGGTCTAGAACCAGAACCTCCCACGGGTCCTGGTCTAGAACCAGAACCTCTGACGGGTCCTGGTCTAGAACCAGAACCTCCCACGGGTCCTGGTCTAGAACCAGAACCTCTGACGGGTCCTGGTCAGACTGACTCACACGGCGCAGTGCAGCGGGGTGAAGGGGTTTCCATCGATGCAGCGGCAGCCTTTCTGCTCCAGCAGAACCTCAACACAGCCTTCATGACCTGCAGACACACACAGGTAAGTCCACCTGTACAGATCAATACTGGTGATCAGTTACAGATCAATAGCAGTGATTGGTTTGTGAACTCTGACCGTAGTAGCAGGCCCAGTGCAGCGGTGTGTATCCGCTCTGGTCCCTCAGCGGCGGCAGCGACGGCGGCTCAGAGCAGGCGATGCTCAGCAGCTCGCTCAGCCAGGAGGCGTGGCCTCGGGCCGCCGCCAGGTGGATGGAGGTTCGACCGCGAGAGTCTCCGAGCAGAACGGAGGCTTCCTGCTCCAGCAGACACTGAATACACTCCTCCTGACCACACAGCAGCTGGAACACAGCCAGGAGGGTCGTCATCAGTTAGCTGAGAACAACACTCCTCGTACACACTGTCTGCAGAACTGATGAATGAAGACCGTTCTAAAAACGTTCTGGGAAAGTTCTCTGATGCTTTGATGGTCGTTTGTTTCAGTTCCCAGAATGTTCTTCTGAACATTCTCTAAATGTTTGATAACTTGAACATTTTATAGAAGAACCTTTTATGATGTTTCCTCAAAAACGTTCCCAAACATCTTCAGAACTATTGTTCATAAATCACATTACAGGAACATTTGATAGAGTTACCTGAGGTCTTGATAACATCTTGAAAACGTTTTCTGAATGTTGGTTTGTTCTTATTTATTATCGTAGAACTTTATCTCACCTTCATTTAACTTTTAACCTCATAAGAACCTTATTTAAACAGATGGATGGTCTGAAAACGCCCTACAGTAGATTAAAAGTTTGAAACCTTAATAGAACCTGTAGATAACGTTGTGGGAACATCATGACTGATTCTCACCCCGAGGTGCAGCGCCGTCAGTCCGTGGTTGTCGGCCATGTTGACGTTGGATTCTCTCTCCAGCAGCAGTGAGACGGCGTCAACGTGACCTCCAGCCACCGCCAGCATCAGAGGAGTCCTGGAGGGAGGAGGGTTAAAGAAGACACGACGAGAGGAACAGATTCAATGAAGACATGAAGAGGAACAGATTTATTAAACCATGAAGAGGAACGGCCTCATGAAAGACCTGAAGAAGAAGGAACAGATCAGAAACAGAGACTTTAACTTACTGTCCCTGAGAGTCGGCGGCGTCCACCAGATCTGCAGCGTCTGATTCGTCCAGCAGGAGGCGAACACACGTCGTATGACCGTTCATCACTGCAGAGGAAGGAGGAGACCAGTCAACCAGGATCATCTGAATACTTACACCAGTAGCCCATAGACATATATACGTAGACGCCGCGTTGACTGCTGCTGCCGATTGGAGCCGACGTGCCTACGCGGCGGCCATCTTGGTACAGTGCCACTCGCCCCTACAGTGCATTACGTCTATAGAGGAATGACATGTCTGCACTATAAAAGTGATCATAAATCCATCAGTTGTCAACATATATTGTTTGTTACAAACGTCAGACATGGAGGACGGACAGGCAGACATAAATAGAACAAAAGCATCCAAGCATCCTGTGTCAAAGCTACATGTGTGACGTTTTTAACAAACCAAACCGTTTGGAAATCGGTCGAAAATTCAGTGAATAATTCTACTTTAAGATTGTGGAGAACCTCTTACCTCCATAGACTTACATTCACTCCCCCCTCTGCTAGCCCTGTACCAAGATGGCGGAGCTTTAGGCACGTCCCTCCACAGTCAATGCAGCGTCTACTTATATATGTCTATGCAGTAGCCAGCCTGTTTACTCCCAGAGGAACCTCCTGAGACGGCTGAAGAACAATCATCATCGCCCCCAGAGGGCAGAATAAACCCAGCGTGACGTCCCCATGGCTCTGAGAGTTCCTGAGGCTGCAGACCTCCTCTCTAAACCACCGTCCTGCCTCCATGTCTCCTACCTGCCAGGTGTACAGGCGTCCGTCCATGCTGTCTGTCGGTGCAGCGCGGCGACGCCCCCTGGCTGAGGAGGGTGTGAACGCAGTCGGTGTGGCCCCTCAGAGCAGCCAGAGCCAGGGGGGTCCGGCCGGCCTCGTCCCCCTGGTCCACCTCCCCCCGGCCCTGCAGCAGAACCTCCAGGGCCTGAGCGTGGCCGTGATACGCCTGCAAACATTTAAATAAATAAACTCAGTGTCTGACTCACAACTAATGATTTAACCCTCACAGACGGAGAAACACTCAAAATTAACTTCTCAAACACAGATAACATTTGAAAAGTGAGAAATCTGTGGATGTAAAAATCTAAATGTCTGTTTATTTAATGCTCTCAAGGGTATAATAACATAATAAACATTAACTCCAGTGCTGTTAATGTCAGCTGTAGTGTTGTGGACTGTAGGTATCATATCGGTACATGATAAATGTTGTGGACTCACGGCGAGGTGCAGAGGACTCCTGGCGTTGGGAGATTCAGGGTCGTCTTGGTGACTGTCGTCTCTGTCCAGCAGCTGCAGAACGAAACAAACCAACATGAACACCTGCAGAGACCTGGATCTACTGATCCACTGGAAGCATGTATGTAGTATGTATGTGGCACATATGTAGCATGTATGTAACATGTAGTAGTGTGTATGTAGTAGGTTTGTAGTATGTAGTATGTATGTATGTATGTATGTGTGTTTGTATGTAGGTATGTATGTATGTGTATGTTTGCATGTGTATGTTTGTATGTGTATGTTTGTATGTTTGTATGTTTGTGTGTAGTATGTGGGTACAAACTGACCAGCTCCAGACAGTGCCGGTGTCCGTACGCTGCAGCGTAATGAACCGGACTGTAACCCTGTTTGTCCTTCAGAGACGCCGTCGCTCCACTTTGAAGCAGGAAGTCCAGACATCTGCAACACAAACCGCATTTAGATGTTTCATTTGTCACCAATCTATAATGTATATTTATATTTATATAGCTTGTATATGTTGTAGAACTCACAGATACAAAGCTTTGCTGCAGGTAGTGACCAGTGCTGATGCTACCGTTTAACTAGCAGCTAAATGCTAATGCTAACTGCTAATAAAATTATAAAAATTTTAATAATAATAAATTATTAACTATAAAACTAGTTTACTACTGATAGTAATATAACAGTAAAATAAATCCATCACTGATCATTTATTGGTTTTGTTGACAATAGGAACATATTTAAATATGGTACTTTTAGTTAATTCATTAGTTTGATTTATCAGTTTTAACTTTCATCATTACTGCAGTAAGTTTATATTCGGTGTCCTATAAAAATCAGACCTTTAGTCGCCTTCAGCTGCTGGTAAATTAGGTTAGTCTATAAAATGTCTGAACACACTGAAAACAGAATGTTCAGCTCTGTTTTATTCATCTACAGGCTCAGTTTTCTGACAAAAACATCAAATATTCACATAAACCAGCTTCGTTTTGGATTTCCCTTTTAAAATACTGTCAGTGGTTCAACTTTTTCCTTCATTTATTGGATAAATATATTTGCTAGTTTCAGTTTCCAGTGACTTCATACAATCTGCATAATGTCTGTTTGTTTCTCTTTAAAGAAATAAAAAATAAGGTCTTAACAGCAAACAAAGATGCTTGTGAGTAAATCTGATCGTAGATATTCTGAATTTATAATCCTGACTGTCAGCAGGGCAGCGGTTATATAGAGGCACAGAGGACAAACATGTTTACGATGAAGTTAATATTTCTAGACAAATATGTAAAAACTATGAGTCGGTTTAAAACAGTGATGCTTCATTATGAAGCCGACTGATTAACTTCAGTCTGTTTGGTGTATTTCCTGTCATGTGACTCACAGCGCCGCCTCCTTCTCTCTCTCAGCCTGAACTCCTTCACTCTCCGGCTCCAGAGCAACACGACGCCTGCTGGACAGGAAACAGGAAGTTTAGATAAGAAAGACAATAAAAGCATCAACCACTTTTAAATACGACAACCAGGAAGCTAACTGGACAACTGGACGTGAAGCTGGAGGCCTCAGCATCACCTCTGGTTACCATGGAAACAGCGAGGTGAAACCACCAGGTGTCTAGATGTGGGTTTTCAGAGTTAAGGTGTGAACAGGAGCCGACCTCTAACCTTCACCTCAACAGCTTGGATGGAGGATGAATGGAAATATGGAGTCAGTAGATTCCTCTGGTGGACACAAAATCCACCCAGAGATGTTTCACTGCAGGTCTAAGTAAAGAATCACCTCCTGTCCAGGTCCGAGGCAGCAGCGTAGTGCAGAGCAGAGCGCCCCCACTGGTCGGTGGCGTTAATAGCAGTTCCACAAGCCACCAGAGTCTCCAAGCACTGGAAGTGTCGGCTGGCAGCAGCATAGTGGAGAGGAGTCCTGGAAACACAGAGAAACACAGCTGACTGACAGGAGCCGTAGTTTAAATATATATACACACATATATATATTGTATATACTATTATATATATATATATATATATGTCTGTTACCTGCCACAGTTGTCCCTCCGGTTGTGTTCACCTCCACTGCTCAGGAGCAGCTTAACACACTCCACATTACTGCAAAACAGAACACAGAGATATAACTACTACTACAAGAAATACTACCATAACCTGTAATGAAGTACAATCCTAGCATTACTGTTTTAAGGCTAACGTACCAAGGAACACTAATTTGTCTAGGCTACCACGGCTAGGCTAACATGGCTAATGCTATCTTCTTTAGGCTAACATGGCTAATGCTATCTTCTTTAGGCTAACACAGTGAGTGACATTATCTTGTTTAGGCTAATGTAGCAATTAGCATTGTCTTGTGTACACTAATGTGGTGTTTATTGTCTTAGCCTAATCTATTGGCTGAGATTATCTTGCTCAGGCTAAGTTAGTGGCTAATGTTACCTTGGTTGGTCTAACATAGCAACTAGCGATATCTTAGCCTGACCTAGTGACTGATGTGATCCTGTTCAGGCTAATTTAGCGGGTAACATTATCCTGTTTAATATGGCTAGGCTAATGTAGCGGCTAACATTATCATGTTCATGCTAATGTAGCAGCAAGGAAGGCTATCATGTTTAGGCTAACATAGTGAGAAACATTAGCTTGTTCAGGCTAAATAGCAGCTTTTTAGGCTGACATTAAAATATAATTTCAATGCAAAGTGCAGCATTTTTCAGTTTACAGTGAATAATATTCAACTGTTATTCTGGTTTGGAATCGTGGAGGTTCAGTGTAAGTATTTGTTCTCTAGCTCTGCTGTACTGATGTTCATCATCCAGAACCATGACGCTGAGCCCTCAGGTGTGTTCTGGGTTGGACTCACCCTCCGGCGGCGGCGGCGTGGAGGCAGGTCCTCCCCAGACTGTCTGGAGTGTCGATCTGGAAGCCTGCAGACAGGACCGAGTCAGAACACATTATGCTAAACCTCCGACCTGAAGGGGGCAGCGCAGGCAGACGAAGGGAGGCAGGACAAGACACGGCAGCAGCCACCACAGAGAGAGAAACAGGAAGAGGAACAGGAAGTGGAGAGAGAGAGACAGGTGTTAGTGCGACAGGTGAGGAAACGAGGGTTAGGTGATCCATGCACAGGTAAACACACGGACAGGTGTACAGACATGTCGCTAACAGAGACAGACAGTCTGACAGGAAGGTGCAGCAGGCAGCTCAGACTCAGAGCGGCGCCCCCTGGTGGGCGGAGGCCAAACTACAGGCCACTGAACTAGTTCTCAGGTTTATCGTCACAATGAACAGAACAAACAGGCACAGAAAGGCTCAAACCTAAACGTCTTACATTCTGGACAAAATAATGGAATTTTCTTTCAAGTATTTTCTTTCTTACTTTTGCTGCATTTATCTGACAACAGTTACTGCATCACTGGACAAATTAAGGTTTTCACATCTGAGTTCAGCCACGGCAGGAATTATGAGATGTTTTCATTAAAATACCTGATCCAGCTTCTCAAATGTGACAGTTTGCTGCCTGCTCCTTTAAATCATTTAATTTTAATTTCTTTTAAATGTTTTACATGTTCGTAATTGAACAAAACCAGCAGTGAAGGTTTGTTTCACAGCAGCCACATTAACAGTAAAAACAAACTGGAACTAAGACTTTAAACTCAGGACTTTTGCTTATAATGGATTATCTTTCTGTGTGTTACTGGATAGAACTGCAACCATGAACTGATCCATTGATTAGCTGCCAACTATTACATTAATTAAAGAAAAAAGGATTCCAACTCCTTAATGTGAATATTTCCTCCTTTTTAACGGTTAAATGAATCTTTGGGTTGAACTCAACAAAGACGTTTGTGGTCCAGGACTTTGGGAAACACCGATGGGCGTCTTTCACCATCCTCTGATATTTCTATGATCGATAATGAAGATGATCGCTGGCTGCAGCCGCAGTATCGATGCTGTTACAGAGTGAAGGATCAGAGCTGTTCTTTCTGTTCGGACTCCAGCCTGAAGACGACGTGTTGGTGGCTGGAACCAGGACTACAGATGTGAAGCTGAACAGAAAACAGACTTTCAGCTCTGACAGCAGCGAATACAATCGTCCTGATCGGTCGCATCGCTGCAGCTGCACAAACTCATGTAAATGACTTCTTTGTTGTGGACTTCGGTGACTCAGCAGAACCTCACGAGGAGCCGGTTTCATCCAGCTTCAGGCCTCCAGACACAAACTTTAAAGTCCTCAGACTCTCTGGTCCTGGAAGCTTCGAGTCTGTTCCTGCTTTTGTTTAATGGACCAGTTCTTCCTCTCCAGTCCTCTAAATACAGGACTGTGAAGATCCTCAGTCATCCATTCATGGCTGTCCCTGTAGTTTCAATGGTAGCATCTGGACTTGATTGAGTTTGTCTACGACGTTTCACCTCATCATCTTGAATGAGAGTTGAAACATCTTCGACAAACTCAACCAAGTCCAGATGCTACCATTGAAACTACGAGCAAAACTAAACACATGAGCAGAACGAAACGATTTCAGTCAGAAGCAACAAGCAGCTGTGAACAGGACCGTGTTGTCAGAGAGAATCGATCAGGAAGAACTCGTGTCCGGAGGGAGAGTCATGGCTGCTCAGACTCTTCTGGAACAGTGTGACTTGCATTTGGCCACATCTGAATACGAGTTGTTGTGCAGGAATTCATCCCCAGGAGCCAGAAGAACAGCCAGAACAAAACCTCCCAGTAAACTACGCTCAGAGACGAATCAGCAGGTCGAGGAGACGCTGATTCAGTGAGAGGCGACTTCATGTCCTCGACTAAAGCAGCAGTTTAAATCTGATTTGCTTAAGTTCGGCTGGTAAAACAGTGAACAGTGAGTTAAAGACGTTTCCAGCTGACCTGTATGAAAACATGAAGCTGCTTCATGACTCCAGCTTTTTAAAGGGCAAACATGCAGACACTATTTAGAGCTGAAACATCTCCAGTTACAGATTCATCTCAGGAATCTGTGATTAAACAATCAGTTTCATCGTAGGGTTGCAGTGACTCGTCCCTGCACATGGATTCATCTGCTGTTGTTTTTCACAGCAACTCAAACCAAACCTACTTCCTGCTGACTGATTAGCGTGTGGCGCTACCTGAGGACAGCAGCTTCCTGCAGCAGTCAGAGTGAGCGTTCAGGGCAGCCAGGTGCAGAGGAAACATGCCGTGGACTCCTCGCCTTTAAGGAGAGAAGAGCTTCCATTAGACACCGTGTCACCGTGAGGATTTAAACCTTGAGCAGGTGAACTAACACACCTTGTGCAGTCGGCTCCGCTGGTGATGAGCGTGTTGATGAGCAGCTCGTGGCCGTAGCGAGCAGCGATGTGCAGAGGAGTGTTTCCATCCTTATCCACACTGTCGATCTCCCCACCTGAAGGTAAAGGTGGTTTAACAAGAGAAGGTGCAGCAGGGAGAGGAGATAACGAGGATCCTTAACGAGGAGCCTTAACGAGGAACATTAACGAAGTCTCACCGTTCTGGATGAGCGTCTGAGAGCGAGTGAAGCGTCCGTGAACCGCCGTCATGTGAAGAGGACTTTTACCGTCACGGCTCTGAACAAGATGGAGCAGAAATGAGATTAGATTTGATAAAACTTTATTGATCATGAAGGAAACTGTTGTGTCAGATATTCCTACGAAAAAAAAACCTTAATGACAGAACAGACGAAGTGCTACGACTAAAAAGTACAACAGGAATAAGTTATAAGAAGTCGGTAAACATATAATACTATACTATAACAATAAGCATATGAAAGAAGGCTGTCAGTGTAAACCTATGAAAAGCAATACTTCAGATGTTACTGATACAGTGTGGGCTCCACTAGTAGAGAATGAGAGGAGCATCGTAGCATCTGGACTGGTTTGAGTTTGTCGAAGACGTTTCAAAAGATGCTACGATTGAAACCACGAGGACAAGTACAACAGTATTCCAGGGATCATAACCAGAGCGCTCGTCTCACCTGTACGTTGACGTCGGCGCCGTTGTTGACCAGGAACTCCAGACACAGAGCTCCGTGCGTGGAGGCGGCGGCGAAGTGCAGCGGCGTGAAGCCCTTGTTGTTGGGTTGGCTGACGTTGGCGCCGTAATCGATGAGCTCGCTGACGACGGCGTCCTGACCGTTGAAACAGGCCACGTGGAGCGCCGTGTTCCCGAACGCATTGGACTCATCGATCTGCAGCCACAGAACAACACGAGGGTTATAACCAGGAGAGAGAGTCGTGTTGTCGGCAGGACAATGGGTGGATGTGTAGTCGGGACACAGAGCCGTGTTGTTCTGGGTGGACTGAGGATGTGCTGAATGTGGGCGTCAGTGTGATTATCTGAGGCTGACACACACTAGGATGGATTCATGTCTCTGAGGGATCCATTTCCAACCAGAGCTACTTTTACTACAGAGGTCAGTTCTAAATAATCAATGGGTCATTGAAAATTAGACAAACTGGACTGAAGTCTATAATAAGTAGTTGTACTGTGGTAACGGAGTACAAATATAAAACACTAAAATAAATAATTAGCTAAAAGTGATGGTATGAATGATTAATAGTTAAAAGTAATGAATTAAAATGTTAACTAAAAGCAATAAATAGTTACCCAAATGTAATAGTTAACTAAAAGCAATAAAGAGTTAGCTAAAAGTAATAAACAGTTCACTAAAAGTAATAAACAGTTAGCTAAAGGTAATAAATAGTTAGCTAAATGTAATAGTTAACTAAAAGCAATAAAGAGTTAGCTATAAGTAATAAACAGTTAGCTAAAAGTAATAAATAGTTCACTGAAAGTAATAAATAGTGAGCTAAAAGTAATAAATAGTTCACTGAAAGTAATAAACAGTTAGCTAAAGGTAATAAATAGTTGGTAAATGGTAAATGGTCTGCACTTATATAGCGCTTTTCTCTACCTTAGGTATCCAAAGCGCTTTACAATGTGTTTCGCATTCACACATTCACACTCCAATGGTGACAGAGCTGCCATGCAAGGCGCTAATCTACCATTGGGAGCAACCTGGGGTTCAGTGTCTTGCCCAAGGACACTTCGGCATGCAGAGGGGCCGGGGATCAAACCGCCAACCTTGCGATCAGTGGGCAACCCGCTCTAACACCTGAACCACAGCCGCCCCTTTTAGTTAGCTAAAAGTAATAAATAGTTAGCTAAAGGTAATAAATAGTTAGCTAAAGGTAATGAATAGTTAGCTAAAGGTAATAAATAGTTAGCTAAAAGTAATAAATAGTTAGCTAAAGGTAATAAATAGTTAGCTAAAGGTAATAAATAGTTAGCTAAAAGTAATAAATAGTTAGCTAAAGGTAATAAATAGTTAGCTAAAAGTAAGCAGTTAGCTAAAAGTAATAAATAGTTAGCTAAAGGTAATAAATAGTTAGCTAAAGGTAATAAATAGTTAGCTAAAGGTAATAAATAGTTAGCTAAAGGTAATAAATAGCTAAAAGTAAACAGTTAGATAAAAGTAATAAACAGTTAGCTAAAAGTAATAAATAGTTAGTTAAAAGTAAACAGTTAGCTAAAAGTAATAAATAGTTAGCTAAAAGTAATAAATAGTTAGCTAAAGGTAATAAATAGTTAGCTAAAAGTAAGCAGTTAGCTAAAAGTAATAAATAGTTAGCTAAAGGTAATAAATAGTTAGCTAAAAGTAAGCAGTTAGCTAAAAGTAATAAATAGTTAGCTAAAGGTAATAAATAGTTAGCTAAAAGTAAACAGTTAGCTAAAAGTAATAAATAGTTAGCTAAAAGTAATAAATAGTTAGCTAAAGGTAATAAATAGTTAGCTAAAAGTAAACAGTTAGCTAAAAGTAATAAATAGTTAGCTAAAAGTAAACAGTTCGCTAAAGGTAATAAATAGTTAGCTAAAAGTAAACAGTTAGCTAAAAGTAATAAATAGTTAGCTAAAAGTAAACAGTTAGCTAAAGGTAATTAACAGTTCGCTAAAGGTAATAAATAGTTAGCTAAAAGTGATTAACAGTTAGCTAAAGGTAACTAATTTATTGATAGACTGATAAAAACAGAAAAACCTTTTAAATTACAAGCTACTGAATAAATGGTTCACAGTATTGGAACATTTATAGCAACTAAAGGTAATTAATACAAGAGTGTTAAAGCTTAAATAACGGATCAAGTATGAAAGCATCATGGGAGAATGGTTTAGGTTGCTCAGTGTGATGGATAAACTGCTGAAATGTTAAGGTGTTGTTCAAAAGGTAGAGGTCTACAGGTGGTAAAATGTAAGCGTGATGTCAGACCTCCACAGCCAGGTTCAGCAGGTGTTTGACCACAGCGATCTGTCCGCTGGACGCCGCCGTGTGCAGAGGAGTGTATCCTCGTTTATCCTTACAGCTGATCTCCGCTCCCTGACTGACCAGCAGGCACACCACGTCCAGGTGACCTGCAGGGGGCGCAACACAGCATCAACACCTGTACACTGAACACCATATTAACCCTGATACCTGTACACCACATTAGCATCAACACCTGTACACTGAACACCATATTAACCCTGATAATGCTTCACTTGATATATTTGCAGGCTGATATTTATGGAGAATATTAGTATTTTTATACACTGAGGCTGAAAT
Source organism: Dascyllus trimaculatus (assembly GCA_024666655.1). Classification (NCBI taxonomy): domain Eukaryota; kingdom Metazoa; phylum Chordata; class Actinopteri; family Pomacentridae; genus Dascyllus; species Dascyllus trimaculatus. The sequence goes on from CM045456.1 coordinate 988,414, forward strand.
ATCTTCATTACTAACTGGTCTAGTTTCTCAATAAATAAATGGAATGTTTTAAAATTGCACTAAAAATAGTCACCTCACTATGCAATAAAAGTAAAGAAATAATAGAAATTTCTCATATTGGAGAATCAATCTGGTGTATTTGATTGTAAATGACGACATCAATAGGTATTAAAATGGAAAAGCTAATTAATTATCCGTCCAACTGTGAAACAATCAATAATTAAAACTGTAAAACATCAGTTTCACAGGCTGATATTTAACGTATTTTAAACTGTGTTGTCTTAATTAATATTTCAGTTGCTTTCATCACATCTGACCTGTTCTTTTAACTGAAGTCTGCAGGTCAGAATTTATTCACGTTTTATAGTTCTACTAGTTAGCTAAAAGAAGTAAATAGCTAGCTAAACATAATAAACAGTTAGCTAAAAATAATAAACAGTTAGCTAAAAGTAACAGTTAGCTTAAAGTAATAAATAGTTAGCTACAAGTAATGAATAGTTAGCTAAAAGTAATAGTTAGCTAATAGTAGTAAATAGTTAGCTAAATGTAATAAACAGCTAGCTAAAAATAACAGTTAGCTAAAAGTAGTAAATAGTTAGCTAAATGTAATAAACAGCTAGCTAAAAATAACAGTTAGCTAAAAGTAGTAAATAGTTAGCTAAAAGTAATAAATAGTTAGCCAAAAGTAATAGTTAGCTAAAAGTAATAGTTAGCTAAAAGTAACAGTTAGCTAAAAGTAATGAATAGTTAAAAGTAGTAAAACATTTTCTTAAAGTAAGGAACTAAAGAGCTAGCTAAAAGCAATACATAGTTAGCCAAACAGTAAACAATCAGCTTACAGTATTAGTTTTCCAAAATTAATGAATAAAAGGGTTAGATAAAAGTAAGAGTTAGCAAAAAGCAATAATTAGCTAAAGGTAATGAACAGTTTTCTCAGAGTTAGGATCTGTGTTGTCTTGATTAATATTTCAGTTGCTTTCATCACATCTGACCTGTTCTTTTAACTGAAGTCTGCAGGTCAGAATTTATTCACGTTTTATAGTTTAAACGTCAAACTCCAGGACGAGTCTTTGTCACAGGTCTTTAAAGAGGTTTTCATAACACACAGAACTGCTTCAAAGTAGTAGCAGCTAAATGAAACAGATTACCCATGAAGGCGGCCCAGTGCAGCGCCCGGCCGTCCTTCTTATCGAAGGCGTTGATGTTCGCTCCTTTAGTCAGCAGAAGATTCACCATCTGCCAGAGAAGGGACCTACATGTTAGAGGCTTTTACATAACAGCTCCTCGCCCAGCTGCTGGTTGCATAAACACCCTGGAGGAGCTTCATTCAGCTCCACGATCTGCCGCCTCTCATTGATAATTTTAGATTCGGCCTGTTTGTGAACGATTCTCTCTGAGTTTCAAAGCGAACATCCAGCTGAGTCACCCTGATGGCAGCAGCCCCCCTGTTCCCATCTGTTTACTAGAACAGCTCAAAGTTACATCACAGCCTGTCGATCAGTGACCTACAGGAACATTATATTATATTATATTATATTATACTTTATTATACTGTATTACATTATGTTATATTATATATGTATGCCTGATCCTGCAGTACCTCCGTGTGCCCTTTGAGGGCAGCGTGGTGCAGAGCGGTCCGGCCGCCGCGGTCCGACACGTTCACGCTGCTCAGCAGGGGGATGATGACCTCGGCGCAGCGCAGCGCGTTATTGGCCGCCGCCACGTGCAGCGGCGTCTGCCAGTTCTTATCACGAGCGTTCACGTCGGCAGAGTGACGGATCAGAACCCGGACGGCCTCCTGAGAGAGAATAAAGAGAGTTCAGAGAAACAAATCACCGGTTAGCTGCTCAGGTGTACAGTACAGGTATGGTGCAGGATTACAGGTATAACAGATGTACAGGTGTGTGTGCGTGTGTGTGTGTGTGTGTGTGTGTGTGTGTGTGTGTGTGTGTGTGTGTGTGTGTGTGTCCTCACCTCACTCCGTGAAGCCACAGCCCGGTGTAGAGGTGTGAGCCACATGTTGTCTTTGGCGTTGACTCGAGCTCCTGCAGATCAGAAACATGATGAGATGTGAAGGAGATGAAGAAGACTAGAGGAAGGTAAAGACTAGAAGGTAAAGACTAGAAGATAAAGACTAGAAGGTAAAGACTAGAAGGTAAAGACTAGAAGGTAAGGACTAGAAGGTAAAGACTAGAAGGTAAAGACTAGAAGATAAAGACTAGAAGATAAAGACTAGAAGGTAAAGACTAGAAGGTAAAGACTAGAAGGTAAAGACTAGAAGGTAAAGACTAGAAGGTAAAGACTAGAAGGTAAGGACTAGAAGGTAAAGACTAGAAGGTAAAGACTAGAAGGTAAAGACTAGAAGGTAAAGACTAGAAGGTAAGGACTAGAAGGTAAGGACTAGAAGGTAAGGACTAGAGGAGGTCAGAGTGTTACCGGACAGGATGAGGAGCTCAGTGATCTCAGCATCTCCCAGGAAGGCAGCAGCATGGAGGGGAGTCCGTTTCTCTGAATCCTGGAGAACAGAAAGTCTGTCAGACAACCAGCCAACCAACCCTCCACCACACTACATGACTAGTATTACTATTAAACCAACCCTCCACCACACTACATGACTAGTATTACTATTATTAAACCAACCAGGTGTGACTGGTCAACACCTGCCTGAGTTGCATCATTATTAGTATTAGTGGGTTGTTTGTGTCTCCGTCTAGTTGATTTGTGTTTTTTAATTTAATTTAGTTTTATTTATTTAGTGTATTTTTACAACATGTGTCGTCACACAGCGCTAAACATTGTAAGGACGACCAGAACACAGGAAACAGAAACCCAACAATCCAAAGTAGCTTCTGGATTCCCTCTGAGCTGCAGTCAGCGACGGTGGAAGGAACCAGAAACCCCCAGTGATAGTGAGGGGTATAAAACCTCCGACAGAACCAGGCTCAGGGAGGGAGGACATCTGCCTCGACCGGGTGGTTTTTGTGTTGCTTTGTGTCTTCCTGTGCTTCATGGCGTCTCTGTGGGTTCTGCTGAGTATCTCTGAGGTTGTTTTGCGTCTCCTTCCAGTCGGATCACGTCTGTAACCATCCAGGTGATCTAGTAAATCCCTCAGACCATCAGACCTCTTGGTTCTGGGCCCAGTGGGTCCCTCCAGTCGTACGTTCAGCTCTGCGTTCAGCCTGAAGAGCAGCTGCTCTGATTCAGTTCTGTGGTTTCAGAGAGAAGCTGCAGCTCCTTAAAGCTCAGCCTGGCGTCCAGCAGCAGAGACCTTCAGAGGATCCTGAGGAGCTCCGCTGTAAACAAACCAGAGTCCTGTTTACATCAGAGCTGCTCACTGAGGATCCTCAGACCAGATCCTCCTGCTGTGGTTCACTGAACGGCTTCATCTGGAGATCTTCCGGGTCTTCACAGAGGACTGCTTCCTGTTCTCAGCTGTGACATCACTGGAGCAGCAGAACCTACAGAACCACATCCTGCTGCTGGACCACGATCTGGATCACATGGGAACCGACTGAACCTCACTGACCTGCAGCTCTGAATCAGGAAGTGGGCTGAACAGAGACAAGATGGCTGCCGATGAGTCACAGTTCATTTCCTTCAGTCCGACTCTGAGCAGGTTTTTCTCTGCATTAATATGTTTTTATTTTTTACAGATGATCAGGTTTATGGATTCCTGCTGCTTGATCTATTGTTTTTTAATTTATAATATTTATTATATATATTTTCAGCATGTTTTTTTAATTTATCTAATTATGCATTTATGTTTTTCATTTTATATTCAGAATGTATTTCATTTATTAGCAATTTATCATTAATTTTATTTTATTATATTTATATGTTCTTTTTATTTATTTGTTATTAGTTTTTAATTTTATCTATTTGAAATTTATTTTATTTTATTTTATTTGTGTATTTTTACTCCTTCTGTATTATTAATCTTTCTTTTAATAACTGGACATGTATTAACTTTATTTCTTTATTTATTTTTCTTATTTTATTTTTGGTTTGTTTTATTTCTTTTTATTCTTTCATTTTTATTTTTCCCCTTTTATTCACTGTAGTTTTTTTTATTTAAGTATTTATTTTTAATTCATTTTTATTATTATTTTATTTCTAAGTTATTTATTGACTTATTTATGAATTGTTAGTTTTTATTTTATTTATATTTTAACTGTCAGTATGTTATTTTTAGGTCATTCATGTATTTAATAAGAACAGAGACACTTCGGTCTGATCATCGCTGTAATGAGGTTTAAACCTAATGAGCCTCGTTTGACCACATCGAGAAAAGTTTTAAACAAATGAAAAAATAAAAACGTACATTTAGACATTAACAGTCGATCTGTTCCTGTGAGGACGACGTAAACAGGAAACGCCTCTCCCTCACTGGTTTTATGTTTCAGTGTGCATTTTTTGCTGTTTGTTTTTACAGAAACATGTGTGTGTGTGTGTGTGTGTGTGTGTGTGTGTGTGTGTGTGTGTGTCTCTAACCAGAGCATTGATGTCCTCAGACTTGTATATCAACATTCGGATCTCCTCTGGGTCTCTACTGAAGATGGCCTGGATGAGAGGAGGCTGTTGGAGGAGACAGAGCAGTTAAAGAGCTTCACATGACCACGGGACACACGTATGTTAACATGAACATGCCATCCGTTTATCGCTGCATCAGAGGGAGCAGACGTGACGAAGTGATGTGTTCAGGAGAATGTTTCCTGGATGCAGCAGAGGCCTGGACCTTCCCACGCCGAGAGGCTGCTGTTTACAGCCTGAACTATCTGCTGTGGAACGTCCTCTGGAGATACAGATCAGAAAACAAGCCGCTGAGCAGAGGACGGCCCGGTGAAGGCTGCTGGATGGAGGTCACGTCTCCGAGGCCCTCATGGTGGTGTTGAGCGGTAAATACAGGCCCTGAGCTCACACAGCAGATACAGAAACTCAACAACATGCTGATGGCCAGCAGTGTTCCTGCAGGTCGAGCTTAAAAACACTCCTGAACCTGCAAACACTCAGCTTCATGGTCATATTTAAATATATAAAATCCTCACAGGTGACAGACCGGGAACAGAAACTATCTGGCATGATGAGCCAGCAGTCAGAATGTCTGCTGATTAGTTTTCTGATGATTATCTAACTTGTTTCAATTATTAAATCCACTTAATTGTGATTTATCTGATTGATTTATTTTTTTACCAGTAAAGTTGTTAAAGACGTCATGAGTAGCAGCTGATGCTACCTTGTTTAAGCTAATGTAGCAGCTAACATCATCTTGTTTAAGGTAATGTAGCTGCTCCATCATCTTGTTTAAGGTAATGTAGCTGCTCCATCATCTTGTTTAAGCTAACATGATCTTGTTTATGTTAACACAACAAATAACATTATCCTGTTCAGGCTAGTGCTATCCTTTTTAGGTCAATGCAATGCTAATGTCAATTTGTTAAGATTTCTTCAGCTAACAATATTTGTTTAATCGAACACAGCAGCTGTTTAGGTTAAAAACATTATCCCATTTAGGCTAACACCTTGCTAAGGCCAATATAACTGCAAACTGCATCTTGTTTAGGTTAATGTAGCAGCTACTATTATCTTGGTTAGGCTATGTTGCGGTTAAAACTATCGTGTTTAACTTTAAATAGCACTAATGTCCTCTTGTCAAACATTATCAAACTAACACTACTGGTTTAGGTGAATGTAGCCGCTAATATTATCTTGTTTTGACTAACATAAAACTAATGATTATCTTGTTAACGGTTAATGTTGTCTTGTTTAATGTAACATTTTCCTATTTAGGCTAATACAGCAGCTAACACTATGGTGGTCATGCTAACATACCAGCAATATTATCTTGTGATGTCTAAAATAATTTTGATCAGGCTAATATAACGGCTAGCATTACCTTCTTTAGGCTAATATTATCTTGCTTGAGCTAAAAGTATCTTGTTTAGACTAACATAGCAGTGAACATTATCTTAAGCAGTTAATTTAATCTTGTTTAAGCTAACTTAGACACTAATATTAACTTGCTTCGACTAACAGCACCAGCTTATCATGGGCCATAATGTGAGCTGCTCTTAAAAACATGACAAAACGACGAATCTGTTATAAAAATAAAACTGTTTCCTGATGCTCAACTACTTCCTGCAGCATAGACTAAATGTACATCACAGTAAACAGACAAGAAACAGGACCCCGTGTAGCGGTCCTCTAACAGCACCACAACAGTCTAACCTGCTGAACGGATCATTTACTGATCAAACCGCCGACAGAATTAGTCTCTACTTCCTGTGTGTTTCTGCCGCCTCCTGCCTACTTCCTGTTGCACAGCCGCTCCTTCTCAGAAACCTGAAAGAGGAACCAACCGCAGAGCAGCGTTTCACTTCTGCTTTAAGACGCAGCGCAACTCGACGCCACTTCCTGATCCGACCTGATCTGTGATTCTGCCTCATCACCTCATCGACTCGCTGCAGGTAACAGACAGGTGTGTTTTAACTCACTGTGGCTCATTTTTCACTGCAGTTAGAAAGATGGAGATTAGAAAAAAGAAATAAATAATTACTGAAGCTCCGAGAACAAAAAGACTTTCTTTGATTATTGATTCCTCACAGAATTAATTCACATTTTTATTTGGTTTTGTTTTGTTGCTCTGTGGAAACACTGCCTGCAGTTCAACCGAATACTTCCTTAGTTTCTGTCACGTGACTGTTGGTCACAGCTGAGTGAATCATGGCTTCTTGGTTGCAGCAAGGATCACAGAACTTTTTGCTTTTTACACAACGTGTTTAGTGCAAACAGTTTATTTTTATTACATTTTCAATGAAGTATCACAACTATTAGTGAGGACTGGAGATCACAGGTGACTGAAAGTTTCTGGTTCTGCTAAATAGTGAAGTTTTGTAGATTTTTTAAAAGACACAGTATCTTTCACCGTGTGTAGGCTAATGTAGTGGCTACCATCATCTTGTTTAGGCTAATGTAGAAGCTAACATTATCCTGTGTAGGCTAATGTAGTGGCTAACATTATCTTGTTTAGGCTAATGTAGTGGCTACCATCATCTTGTTTAGGCTAATGTAGAAGCTAACATTATCCTGTGTAGGCTAATGTAGTGGCTAACATTATCTTGTTTAGGCTAATGTAGTGGCTACCATCATCTTGTTTAGGCTAATGTAGTGGCTGACATTATCTTGTTCGGGCTAATGTAGAAGCTAACATTATCCTGTGTAGGCTAATGTAGTGGCTAACATTATCTTGTTTAGGCTAATGTAGTGGCTACCATCATCTTGTTTAGGCTAATGTAGTGGCTGACATTATCTTGTTCGGGCTAATGTAGAAGCTAACTTTATCCTATGTAGGTTAATGTAGCAGCTAATATTATCTCGCTTCGGCTAATGTGGCAGTTAATATTATCTTGTTTCGGCTAAAGGAGAAGCTAACATTATGTTGTTTGAGCTAATGCAGAAGCTAACATTATCCTGTGTAGGCTACTGTAACAGCTAACATTATCTTGTGTAGGCTAATGTAGCAGTGAACATTATCTTGTTTGGGCTAATGTAGAAGCTAACATTATCTTGTTTGGGCTAATGTAGCAGCTAACATTATCTTATTCTTACAGCTAACATAATCTTGTTTTCACTAGCATTACCTAGTTTAGGCTAATGTTGCAGCTAACACTGGCTTGTTTACACTAACATTATGGTTAACATTATCATGTCTAAGTTAACCTGGAAGCTAACATTGTTTTTTTAACTGGTTTATGCTAATGTAGCTAAAGCTCCTAACCTGGGCTGCTTCATTACTTCATCATTAGCACCTAAGGGCCCACGTATTTACCAGTGAGGAACCAGAACCAAACAGAACCGACCCTCTAGGACCTGTGATGTCGGCTTCACCCTTCACCCTTATCCTGAACCCCCTCCATCAGATTAACTCTGTTTTCATTCCACAGACCTGCTGCACACACACACACACACACACACACACACACTGAAGTTGTGTCTTCATTTCCCCTGAAGCCTGAGGTGATGAGCAACAGTTCAGTTTGGGTTTTTCTATAAAGGAAATGGAGAAAGTGTCATTTGTGGTTTTGTCGGACAGTTCTGCTCCATGTTAGTTAAACTGTGTCTTAAAAACAGGCTCAATGTTAAATTCTCTGAGAGGCGTGTTTCTGCTGTCGCATGTTATATTAAAAAGGTTAGAATGGTTTCATTTATTAGAGCTAAAAAGAACTAACCATGAGAGTTTAATGTTTCCAGCGGTCCTTGAAGTACTCATCTACCTCCTGCTTTCTTTAGTTTTGTCGAGCAGGACTTTAGATTTCAGTGAAAGATGAACCACAGTGAGTTAAAATGAGACGGGAGCTGAAAACACCCGGAGCTGCTGTTGGGCTTCAGAGGGTTAAACTGTTAGAACCAGAGACAGGAAACGACAGAGGTTTTAAAGCAGCTACTGAAGAGACTCAGTCAGACGTCCACTGCCTCCTCAGCTTCTGCCTTCAGGACCACATGTCAACGTAAACCTGCAGCTCGGTTCTGAGTGAGTCCAGAACGACGTCTGGGTCAAACCTGCAGCTCTGAACCCGACAGGAGCTGCTGTCGACGAGCACGTGATGAAGCCTCCAGCTATCAGCCTCATCAGCATGTTGTCTGAGCATAACAGGAAGTCCTTCAGCCCCACTCAGAACACATTCTTCCTTCCTCAGAGACGGATCAGATCAGGCTCAGAGCAGCCAGAGAGTCACAGAATGAAACAGCTGAACAGCCGATCAATCGATCAGAGGATTCCTGATCAGCTGTTTAGCTGTTCTTATTGTTCCAGTGAACCAGCAGAGCGTCTTCAGATGTTCATCAACAGTCCAGATTTATCTGGGCCTGGATCTGGTTTTACCTCCTGAGTCTTTTTGCACATTTAGTTTGGATCATTTATGAGCTTCTACTGTTTTATGTGTTTTACAAACTATCTTATTCTTTTATTTGCATTTTATCTGATTTATTTCATGATTCATTTGTTTTATGAGCTCACTGATGCCAAATATTCACACCTGATGAACTTTAACTGTATAAACTCCTGCTGTTTGTTCTTGCATCGTTCAGGTAGAGACGTTCTGACGTTCGTATTCTGTATTTCTGGATCATCCCAGGACGTCCTGCTGATGTGACTACAGACGATTCACTGCTTTCTCCTCGACATGAGACTCAGACTGGAGAAGCTCTGCTGAGGAGCATCTTGAGGTCAAACAGACCTCGAAGTGAAGCTGACGGTCACATTCCAGCATCTCTGAACTCTAAAGCTGCATTCTGACATGTTTCACCAGGGACTGATGGAGGACGAGCTCAGAGCGTCTAAGAGACAAACTACTGATAACACAGAAGAGAAGAGCCCTTTAACAGAGACGCTGCTTAATTAATTATCATTCATTATTAAAAGTTAACAAGTTAGAAAAGTGATGTTTGTATTCCATCAACCAGCAGAAAAAACCTCTGAGTTATTTACTGCAGTTCAACACTAAAGAAGCTAAAAACTCAACATCTCTAAAGACATTTGTACCAAGCAGCTAATTTATTCAACTAATTATGAGGTAAATATGTCAAATATTTGATTCATTAGCAGCTGGAGATCAGGTCTGAGGCTTCTCTGCTAAGCTAAGGTAGCTTTTAGCTTGTTAGCTTTAAGAAGAAGGCTTAGCTAGTTAGCGCATAACTGGTTAGCTTTTAGAAAGATGCCTATATAGTTAGCTTTTGAAAAGGTTCTCAGCTGGTTAGCTTTAAGCTAGTTAGCGTTTAGAAAGATGCTTCACTACTTAGGTTTTTTGCTAGTTAGCTTTTAGAAGGACACCCATCTAGTTAGCTTTTAGAAAGATGCCTATATAGTTAGCGTTTGAAATGGCTCTCAGCTGGCTAGCTTTAAGCTAGTTAGCTTTTAGAAGGACACCTATCTAGTTAGCTTTTAGAGGGATCCTTAGCTAGTTAGCTTTTAACCAGTAAGCTTTTAAAAAGGCTCTTCACTAGTTAGCTTATAGAAAGATGGCTAACTAGTGGGCTTTTGTCTAGTTAGCTTTAGCTAGCTAGCTTTTAGAAGGGCCTTTAACTTTGTTATTTGAAGATCAGGTACATAAATAAATGAGTATTCTCCGATTATCAGTTCTAAATCTACTAATTGAATATTTTTTTGCAGTTTTATCGTCCTCTCTTCAGCTCTGTTGTCCATTTGTACCATGGAAGCACTTTAATGAATTAATTATGAATTACAAATATTAAAATATGTTAAAATGTGAATAAAAAAATCAGCTTAACCACATAAACTCACTGGACCTCGTCTGCTAAGCTAGGTGAGCTAGCTCCAAAGCTCATTAGCTTGTAGGAGTCATTATTTTTTAGTTCAGTTTAATATTTAGCTTTTATCTTAAATATGTTGTCTTAATATATTTGAACAAAACTGATTTTTAAATCAGGAAAAATGTGCAAACTGGGTTTAGCTAGAGCTAGCAGCTACAGCTAGCCCTAGAGCTAGCAGCTACAGCTAGCTCTGCTGTCATGCTAACAAGAGTCTCTGGTTTGTTTTTCAGCTCTTGTAATTTTTTCTACAACAGATTTTAACATTTTACTGTAAATAAAATGTTTTAAAGATAAAAACCTGTCATCTGGTGGTTCTGCTCAGAAAAAAAGGAGGATATTTAACTTCCCTCTGCTTTAATAGGAAATACTCAAGTACTTCTACCGTGTACTCCATCACAGTACTTCTACCGTGTACTCCACCAGAATACTTCTACCGTGTACTCCATCACAGTACTTCTACCGTGTACTCCACCAGAATACTTCTACCGTGTACTCCATCACAGTACTTCTACCGTGTACTCCACCACAGTACTTCTACCGTGTACTCCATCACAGTACTTCTACCGTGTACTCCACCACAGTACTTCTACCGTGTACTCCACCACAGTACTTCTACCGTGTACTCCACCACAGTACTTCTACCGTGTACTCCACCACAGTACTTTTACCGTGTACTCCATCAGAGTACTTCTACCGTGTACTCCATCAGAGTACTTCTACCGTGTACTCCACCACAGTACTTCTACCGTGTACTCCACCACAGTACTTCTACCGTGTACTCCATCAATGTACTTCTACCGTGTACTCCACCACAGTACTTCTACCGTGTACTCCATCAGAATATTTCTACCGTGTACTCCACCACAGTACTTCTACCGTGTACTCCATCAGAGTACTTCTACCGTGTACTCCATCAGAGTACTTCTACCGTGTACTCCATCAGAGTACTTCTACCGTGTACTCCACCACAGTACTTCTACCGTGTACTCCACCACAGTACTTCTACCGTGTACTCCACCAGAATACTTCTACCGTGTACTCCACCACAGTACTTCTACCGTGTACTCCACCACAGTACTTCTACCGTGTACTCCACCACAGTACTTCTACCGTGTACTCCACCAGAATACTTCTACCGTGTACTCCACCACAGTACTTCTACCGTGTACTCCACCAGAATACTTCTACCGTGTACTCCACCACAGTACTTCTACCGTGTACTCCACCACAGTACTTCTACCGTGTACTCCACCAGAATACTTCTACCGTGTACTCCACCACAGTACTTCTACCGTGTACTCCACCACAGTACTTCTACCGTGTACTCCACCACAGTACTTCTACCGTGTACTCCACCAGAATACTTCTACCGTGTACTCCACCACAGTACTTCTACCGTGTACTCCACCTAGTACTCCACCACAGTACTTCTACCGTGTACTCCACCACAGTACTTCTACCGTGTACTCCACCAGAATACTTCTACCGTGTACTCCACCACAGTACTTCTACCGTGTACTCCATCACAGTACTTCTACCGTGTACTCCATCAGAATACTTCTACCGTGTACTCCACCACAGTACTTCTACCGTGTACTCCACCACAGTACTTCTACCGTGTACTCCACCACAGTACTTCTACCGTGTACTCCATCAGAGTACTTCTACCGTGTACTCCACCACAGTACTTCTACCGTGTACTCCATCAGAATACTTCTACCGTGTACTCCACCACAGTACTTTCCTTTGCGGAAGGATCGGAGGTACCGGACGTGTCTGTCCTCATCTAACGGACCGTTTCCAGCCCCGGACCTGTTACCGTCCGGTTCCCTGAGGTCCTGCCGGCTCTCTGTCACCGTCAGGGGGATAAAGGCTGTTTTATTCTGGGCTGAACTGAGCCGAACCCCGGACAGGAACCCGGACAGGAACCCGGAACACAAAGCCGAGTCTGCTGTTCGACCGTTTCTCCCGGAGGAGGAAGATGCTGCGGATGCTAAGCTAACGGCTAGCGGCTCCTACCTGCTCCGCCAGCTTGAGAACAGCCATCTCTGGAGCGGCTCATCCACCTCCGCCGCTCCTTTCTCCGGCCTTCCTGCGGGACTCGGGCCGGCTGGATGTAGCGGCTCTGCGGCTCCCTCTCAGGCACTCGGGCGGCGGGTGACCGTGCAGGCCGGGCCGAGCATCAGGGCCAGCAGCCCCGCTCCACTGACGCTATCTGCGGCGCTGCTGAGCCGCGGCGGCCGCTCGGAGTGGCGGGGAGGCGGAGCAGGAACGGCTGGAGCCTCCGGGGCGAACTATCCTCATCTACGGCTGCTGGTTCTGGTTCTGCTGCGGCTGCTGGAGCTCCAGACGTCCCTCCGAGCCGCCGACACAAGCCTCCTGCTGCCCGGTGCAGAGGCAGCGGCTGAAGGCTGCAGGTCTGACAGGAAGTCGGTGTTTGTGCTGCTTGATGCAGAAGTGAGGAGGAGAAGCTTCCTCAGCATCAACAGCACCTCCTCTCTGCTGCCATCCACAGGACCAGAGCACCGCAGCATGGAGGAGGAGGAGGAGGAGGAGGAGGAGGAGAGGAGCTCCAGTGTTCACCCAGACATCAGGGTGAGGAGCCTCAAGTAGGGCAGCCTGAGGAACATCTGAAGGGTCTGGACTAGAGTGGAACCAGGAAACAGATAAATAATAAAGAAAACAAAACAGACAAACAGCATGACAGGAAAGATGTGAACACAGACAGACTGCACATAAAACAGATAAATCACAAAGAAAACACAAAAAACAGAAATAAAAACAAGGAAATATTAAAGAAACAGGTAAATAACAAAGAAAACACCAATAATTTTCTGGTTTCTGTCAGTTTCTAGTGAATCTATTTGATTAATCAGCTCTGGAGTTTGGAAAGAAGAAGTCCTCATCAATGGAGCCCAGAAAACATGATTCTAGTGTATAGATTCTATAGTGGCGGCAGCAGGATGGAGGTTTGACCAGTCCTCTCTGTGGAACTGGATCTAGGTCACTCTGGATCCCTCTGGATCCCTCTGGATCCCTCTGGATCCCTCTGCCGCCTGCATGTCATCACAGAATATGAATCTGTACCAAGTGGACAATGTAAAAGCAGCACACAGCAACATAAAGAGTCAGTATGTGAGGATGAATTAAACAGGTTGGATCTCTTCTCATCGTTAGGAACCTTTATTTTCTCCTCTTCCTTGATCAAACTTCACTACTTTCCTCCTGCAGACACAGATGATGGGTTTAACTCAGTCAGCAGCTGTTCAGATAACATCTTATCTGGACCATTGAGTCTGTAATAAAGTTATTATTATCATTATTATTATTATTATTATTATTGTTATTATTATTAAATGAGGACGTCTGAACCACGACTGAGGCCCATTAAAGGGTTTTATTGTTAATATTAACAGTAAATTACAGAATTATAAAAACATGTAACCTGTCCATAAAAACCACATATAAATTAAATCTGTGTTTAAATGAGGTGATTACTTTATAAACTTTACACGTTTATTACATCACTGCTCAGGTGACTTCCTGTCTGATCCCAGGTGTTTCCTGACAGGTAGGTTCTGAACTGAGGCTCAACAAACCTTAGATCCCTTCCCTGCAGACGTGGTGGGATCCTGACACCCAGCCTGACCTAAACCAGTAACCAGGTCCATCCTGTGAACCGGGTCATGGTTCCAGCCGGTCCTCGGTGGGACTGAACTCCTCCTGGACCGTCCTTCATTTCCTGCAGACTCAGACGGACCTCAGAGACGCTGCTCGTGTGTCCAGCTGCATTCCAGAGATGATGAAGGAACTGAAAACAACAACATAAAAACTCTCCAGTCCAGGAAGCTGAAAACACACAGCCGTGATCCAAACACCTGAACAGGTCGTACATGGAGGAGGTTTAGTGTTCATGGTTCCCAGAGGAAGACCTCCGATGACCTCTGGTCTCTTCTGATCGGTTGTTCATGAAAACTGAGACGATGCTGAGAAAACGTCTCTGCAGTGAGTCCAGACGTTCAGCTTATTCAAAGTAGTGAAGTGGAGCAAACAGAACCAAGTCCTGTAAATCAGCACAGAGTGAAGTACAATGAAGTACAAATACCTCAGACTTGTACGTCAGTAAATACATGTAGAAATACTGCACCAAGAAATATTCTATTGCATTAGAATTACTATTAATAATGTAGCCTGTTATTAATAGCATGCTGATCTGAGTATTACTGTAAACACGTTAGCATGGTATACTGAACATATCATTATGAGTGTGTTACTTTGAGCATATTAGCATGTTAGCATGTTTTCGGCGCTTCAGTGTTAGCATGTCAGCACTTGTTCTGTTACTGTGAGCTTGTTGGCATGTTACTGTCAGCGTGTTAGCACTTTAATGTTAGCATGTTAGCACTTTAATGTTAGCATGTTAACCTTTTATTGTTAGTGTAAGCATGTTGGCATGTTATTGTCAGCATGTTAGCACTTTACTGTTAGTATGCTGGCACTTTATTGTTACTGTAAGCATATTAGCATGTTAGCACTTTAATGTTAGCATGTTTGCTTGTTATTGTTAGTGTAAGCATATTGGCATGTTATTGTCAGCATGTTAGCACTTAAATGTTAGCATGTTGGCACTTCATTGTTACCATGTTAGTCTTTTATTGTTACTTGAACATGTTACTGTGAGCATATTGGCACCTTATTGTTAGCATTTTAGCACTTTAATATCACTGTAAGGCTGTTGGCATGTTACTGTTTGTGTTAGCACTGTACTGCCAGCATGTTAGCACTTTATTGTCACCTTGAGGATGTTTACATGTTACTGTGACCATGTTAGCAGCCATGTTAGCTCTTTATTGTTACCGTGAGCATGTTAGCATTTTAATGTCATGGCACGTTAGCGCTTTATGTTGACACTTTATTGTTACTGTAACCATATTAGCATGCTACTGTCATCATGTTAGCAAGATTGTTACTGTGAGCACGCTAGCACTTTGCTGTTAGCATTTCTTGTTACTTTGAGCATCCTAGCATGTTGCTGTGAGCATGTTAGCACCTTATTGTCAATTTAGGCCTGTTGGCACTTTAATGTTAACATATTATGGCGATTTAGTATGTTAATGCGAGAACGTTAGCATGTTTCTGTGAGCACTTCATTGTTAGCATGCTAGTATGTTATGGTAAGTTAGCATGTTATTATGAGTATATTAGCACTTAGTTATTGTGTAAATAGTCAAACTCCCTCACAGGAAGTATGTCATGATTTGATGCTATATAAATAAACCTGAACTGAATTAAGACGTCTTCTACTGCCGTACATTTTAAAAGTGAATGTTGTACTTAATAATCCTCCATGTTCATGTTACTAATCAACATTTCTATCGTACACAGAAGTCACTCTACTCTAAATAAAGGTCCTGACAGCAGAACAGACAACATGGAGTCTAGAACTGTGTCAGATGAGCAGAGGTTCAGTCTGAATCTGGGTCAGTGTGATGCTGCGTGGATGGAGGCTTTCCATGATGCTGCTCTGAGCGTTCAGGCGTGTTCATGGAGGACAGTCTTCATCTCACTGCTTTGTGCTTCTTGTGTTTTTAATTATGGATCAGACTCATCACCTCCATCCCTCTGAGTCAGTCTGTGTTAGCATCATGTACTTCAAATTGTACTTCATTAATAAAGTCAGATACAGTCCACTACTGAACTATTATTATTATCCTTAGCTTGTTTTTATGAGCGTGTTAGCATGCAACAGTGAGCAATTATCATGAGCATATTACTTTGAGGGTGTTAGCATTTAAGTGCAAGCATGTTAGCAATTTATTGTTAGTATGGTAACACTTAGAATATTAGAATATTAACACTTGTTTCCTTATGGTTAGCATGCTAACACTTAGCTGTAAGAATGTTCCCACTGTATTGTTGCTGTAAGCGCGTTAGCACTTTGTTGCTATATTAACACTCTTTTCGTTTCTGTAATAATGGATGTTAGCACTTTATGAGCCTGTTAGTACTGTGCTATCGCTGTGAGCATATTAGCACTGTTAGCATATTAACATTTTTCTAAGACTGTTAGGACTTTGTTTCTGTGACAATGCTAGCACCTTATAGTTAGCATGCTAACACTTTGCTGCAAGGATATTAGCACTTTGTTAGCATGTTAAGGAATGTTAACACTTTTGTACTGTGAACATGTTAGCCTGGTAGTACTTTACTATTGCTGTGAGGATATTAGCACCATTAGCATTTTAGGACCATTTCTGTGAGCATGTTAGCACTGTGTTAGCATATTAACAAGTTGTTGCATTAGCACCTTGTTACTGTGATTATGCTAGCATGTCATTGTGAACATGTTAGCCTGTTAAAACCGTTTTGTTCCTATGAGCATGTAGTTTATTGTTAGCATGTTAGCACTGTGTTAGCATGCCTTTCATTCCGAATCGAATGAATCTGTGTAAATGTGCTCATTCTGCATAAAGTTTTAGGAGGACAATAAAACTCTGACAGCAGAGATGGATTTTTGTACACAAACGTTTTATTTGGTTAAATAAAGCATCGATCTAACAAGAACAGAGGAGGTGTGAAACATGGAGAAGGTGATGGCCGTACAGAGCCTATCAATAATCAATACGCACAGACAAAATAATCCAGATATTTAAAACATTGTGATGTGACCGTTCCGTTTTGTTAAATCAACGCTCGACTGACCTCAATCCAGAAATAAAAAAATACATACAGACTCTACAAGGTTCCAGGAGGAGCTGAAGGTTCAGCCGCTAAATAAAAACCGACGATGGAGGCGATCAGGGGGAGATGATCGATCGATGGGTCGATTGATCAGTATTTACAGGACGTACTCGAGCTCGTAGCGGACGTAGACGTTCTTGTCGTCGTTGTAGACCTGCGGATAGTGAGCAATCAGAGCGTCCTGAGAGCCGATGTAGATGGAGTTGTAGATCTTCCAGTAGACGTCCCTCACCTTCCTGGCTGGATGGAACAGACCCTGCAGGATTCAATACACAAAACTTTATTGATCATGCTTACAACAGACAGTCCAAGACTGATTCTCTCGGTCTGTCTCTTTACATTTGTCCATCCATCCGTCTGTCTCAATCCTCCACATTAACTCAGTCTATTTCTAACTGGGTGAAATGGTTCTGAAATGGTTTAACATGAACACGTGATGCTGAAACCCTGACCTGTAAGCAGTACTGCAGCATGCGACAGGGTCCGATGGCGACCCTCAGCCCCTCCAGAGCTCCCATGACGGCCTGGATGACGTGAGGCGACGTCTCGAACACGTTGGGCCAGACGTAGTTCAGCAGGTGGTTCAGAGAATCCTCACAGCCAAAGCCGTAGACGCCCAGAGACATGTGCTGGACCACAGCGCTGGCCGTCTGTCTGTGGACCAGGTCTCTGCAGGGACACAAGGACGGGTCAGAACCAGGGTCAGCCTTAAGTCTGCACCCAAGGTTTTACTTCTCAGCTCCCATTAACCCTCGACCTGCTCTGTTCAGGTGCTTCTTGTCCTTAACTGGACTCTTTTCTCTTTTTATCGCTGTTTAAATCCGTTTTCATGTAAACATGTCGAATATTTCAAGGCTCCAGCTGCTGAAATGAGACACTTCACTTCTTTTCTTGGTAATAATTTCATATGTTTTTAACTATTTGAGGTTCTGGACTGATGGAAGTGTCACTTTGGGCTCTGGGTCATTGATTTCTGATCACTTTCAGAATAATTACGAGCACCAACAGTCAGTATTTACAGTTATAGTGTTCATTTTCTATTAATCCATCAGTAATGATAATCTCATAATATGTGTGGTGTTACTGCAGTCAAAGGGGACATCTAACTATTTATTCAACCGTTTGTGCTTCAGTAACACTTTGAAGGCAGAACTTTAACAAACTGGATCAGAACATTAAGTAAAGGACCCGTCCTGCCAGATAAACGGATCAGAACCCACCTGTCCATGAGTGCGTCCTCCAGCAGCGGCGTCACGGCGTAGATGTAGTCTTTGCCCATCTCTCCGATGTACTCGAACAGGAAGGAGAGCGACTTGAGGACGCCGTTCTGCACGTTGAGTTCAGGGACTCGGTACTCGTTCATGAGCGCCGGCAGCACCGTGAACGGAGAGCAGGTCTCGGCCACGATGGCGATGGCCACGGTGGTGCAGACCCGGTTCTGACGCTCCTGAACCTTCAGGTTGTTCAGCAGAGTCGCCAAGACGTCGTGAGGCCTGCGAGGAGACAAACACTGATTAACCATCAACTCTAATCAGCTGTCATGAGGTTTCTAGTGGTGAAGAGTCGGTCCGGTTTCTCTACAGTATCCAGTGTACCTGTGAGGTGTGTCTGACTCACCCGATGGCTTTAGCGATGTAGCCGAACGTGTTGACGGTGGCTCTGCGAATCGCCTTCTTGTGAGCTTTGAGCAGCTCCAGCAGCTCAAAACAAATCCTCATCCACTCCCTGGCCGACACGTACTCAGCTCCCCTGGAACACAACACAGTTTAATTAGACAAACAACAACACAACAACGACATCCGTAAACCTCCAGGCTGGTTCCACTGACCTGTCGGCGATCCTTCCCACCAGGTCGATGCAGTTCTCCTGAACCTTCTCGTGTCGGTTCTTCAGGATGGGAGTCAGACGAGGAAGCAGGTCTTTGATTGGTGGAGTCATCTTGTGCATACCTGCAATGAAGTCACGTGTTATTCTGGACAACATGAGACCTGAACACCTGGAACACCTGGAACACCTGGAACGCTGCAGACTGTCCACAGACATGGAGGCAGGTTTAAATCTAGAGCAGACAGTCCAACCTACCGATGACGTTGACGATGGCCTTCAGAGCTCCCAGGATGCTGCCCAGGACCTCGGGGTACTCTTCTCCCAGGTACTCGTACAGAACCACACCCAAGTGACCCATCAGCTTCTCCTGCAGGACAGAACCAGAACCAGGAGCATCAGTTCCTCTGTCTCTGAGGCCATGTGTTTCTGCAGCACACAAACCTTAACTCCTATAAAAGTGTTGTCCTCGTAGATTCAGTCGTGGCATCTGGACTGGCTTGAGTTCCTAGGAGATGTTCCACCTCTTGTCTTGGACTAGAGGTGGAACATCTCCTATAAACTGAAACTAGTCCAGATGCTATGATTGAAACCACGACCTGGATGACTGAGGATCTTCACAGACATTACGACTGAAGACAGCTGATCATTAACCACAGCAGCTGTTGTCGTACCTCCTGGCAGGTCTTCATCACCACGGCGGTTCTGGAGATCAGATCAGCCGCCTGCTGACGGACTTTAGCCGACTTGTTGTTGAGACGCCACAGAACCGTACCGCAGATCTGAGGCAGGTAGGGCTTCACTCTCTTCCCGAGGGCGTTGACCACGGTACCAAACCCGTTCAGCATCACAGAGTCCTGCCAAGAGAAGGAGGGAAGTTAGCCACTGCTCTGTAAAGGCTCGTGTCACACCTGCGGTGACGTCCTCTCACCTCGGTGGTCTGCTCCTGGAAGGCGTACAGGATGCCGTCGATCAGCTGCTCCTCCAGTTTGTGGTCGATGTCAGCGGCGCCCAGGTTGCCCATGATCTTCTCGATGGTCTCCATCACCATCTTCCTGTACTGCTCAGCCTCGTCCTTCAGGTCATCCACGATGCGAGAAATGATCTCGGCTGCTCCCACCTTGTTGGCCAGCTCCACCGTGGTGTCCACCAGCTGTACGGAGACCAGAACACTGACTTACACAGGTGATGAAGACTCCACCTGCTGCTAATGATGGTGCAGAAGGTGTTTGCAGAGTCACATGATGCAGTCTGAGTGTCTCTGACAGCATCACGTGTGAATAACAAAGAGCAAGTATGTTGAATTATCTTTTACAGAATGAAGAACTTCAATGAAACATTTTCAGGAGTGTAAAGTTTCTGTATTTGGTCTCTGACAAGTTAAAACAAAGACTCTGCTCTGTCTCCTGTTTAGATTCATCCTAACATGTCGCTGTTCTCTGACCTGTCTGTAGTTGCGTCTGTCCAGAGCCATCCTGTGCTGCCAGAAGTGCTTGAAGAAGGGCGGCAGGATCTCAGTCTTGATGTAGTTTGCTTCCACACCGTCGGTGCCACAGCACTGCTTCACCACCTACAGAACAAACACCAGCAGTTAGAGGAGGAGGACACTTTAATTTGTTAACAACAGAGGAATGAGTGGATGTGACGGCGGTGCAGGGTGAGAACAGAGAGGAAACAGTGAACGCCCTGCTGGTGTTCTTATAGCGGACTTCTAGCCCTGAAGCAGGTGAGGAAGAGTCGCAGCCGGTTTGTGATCATCGTCAGGTTTTCTCCTCACCTTCAGCACGATCTTCTTCATCTCCTCGTCAGGAGACTGGAACTCCCTGATGAGGATCAGCATCACCTCTCTGGTGTAGTAGTTGGCGTATTCAGCGTCCATCAGAGGGATCAGATACCCGATAGCTTTGAGGAAAGCAGCCAGACCCTGGTGACAGACGGAGACAGAGTCAGATTCTCTCAGGTTGTATTTGTGGTGTTAATGAAGCATGTTTACAGTCTGTATCTGAGCTGCTGACGATAAACACTGACATGCAGCCCCAGAGAGGCTCAGTGCTGGGTGACGGTCTTCCAGAGGAGCTTTAACTCACCTTTCCTCTGTGCTGCCTGATGCCTTTCCACAGCGGCTTCAGAACCGAATCGAAGGACTCGATACCGTAGGGAGTCGCAGCTTCAGCGAGGGCAGCGATGGCCAGAGCGCTGATGGTTCTGACCTTCTGCTGCTCATCCACCAGACCTGAAGCAGCAACACATCCACAGCCTCAGAACTTTTACAACAACAAATACAATCATGGCGCAGCAGAGCAGCAGGCTACAGGTACTTCTCTTAGTCTCAGCAGTTTGTAGTGTTCTATTTTTCAGAATGGAGGTAACAGATTTTATGAGCCTTACAATCAGAAGACTTCTGTGAGAGGACAAGCAGATCCTGATACAGCCCCAACAGGACCAACTAAACCCAGAATTTTTAAAAGTAATTTAAAGTATGAATCTGCTGAAGAACAGTCAGATGTTCCCGACTGCAAGCTGCCATTTCATATTTCTACTCCTCAGATTCTGCTGATCTGATGGACGTCCTGTGAGCGTCTCTCTGCTGTGGAGCAACACCACAAACTTGATTTTATAACTGTCAACAGAGCTTCCTTAATTCTTTAGCAGGAACAAGAGCAACAACGATCAACTCTGTGTCATTAGTTTGAAGTGAATTCTTACTTTCCAAATTCTAGACAAAGCAGATTCATGTAGGATTAAGACCAGAGGCAACCATCACAGCTATTCCAAGTTAGTGTTTATGAAGCCAGAAGACATAAGAAAAGTCTACGAGGACCAGACTGACCGTGTTCGATGATCTCCACCAGGCTGCGGAGGTGAGGCAGGATGGCGCAGCCCATCAGGATGGCGATCTGCTGCACGATCTTGATGCCGGTGTGTCTGGCCTGCCAGGACTTCTTACTCTTACACACGGCTTTGAGGAAGGGCAGCAGGGACGGGATGCCCAGGGCGGAGGCCACCACGGCGAAGGCTCGGGCTGTCGTGTTTCTGACGTACTCGTCCATGTTGTCGATATCAGGACGCATCGTGGAGATCATCGTGGCCAAACCAGCAGCCTGAGACACACAGGAGGTCAGTCACATGGAATCTGGTTCGGTGTTTTAGTTTGCTAAACTAAACACTTCCTTTCATTTAGCCTAAATGCTGCTAGTCAGAACAGAGACGACCGATGCACCAGACCAGAGAATATGAGGGGATTCAGAACCACAGTCTGATCGATGGAGCCTCATCTGACTCTGAGAGGCCTGAGAGGAGGTCAGTCAGATGGAGCTTCAGCCTCAAAGATCTCCTGAGGCGTAGAGCAGCTACGACTCTCTCCTGTTTAGTATTTCATTGTTTCAAGCAGCTTCAGCTCTCTTAAATTTAGCATTTTTGTGCTAACAGTAGCTCTAAATCTCTCAGCGTTTGAATGTTAACAGTAAAAGCAGCTTCATCTGTCTAAAAACCATCATTTTAGTGCTTAAGGTAGCTCTGTCTTATATTTTACCATCTACTGGGACATTCTAAGGTCAAAACATTCATTTACATGTTTCTGGTCCTTTAGCTCAAATGCTGCGAGGCTGACAGGAGCTACAGTGATCAGAGCAGAGACGACACATTCACCACACTGTAGAATATCAGACTCATACCATGAATTAACAGGACAACAACCCAACCTGCAGACACTGAATGATCTGCTCATGGACTGTAACCAACGGGTGCAGGGTGAGAACAGACCGGCTGTGAACATCAGGTCTGCTAGCTCTCGTGTTGGTGTCAATCTAGCGAACGACTAGCCCTGATCTGACCACCAACCGGTCGAACAGGCGAGAATAGTTCGCAAACAGAAAGAGAAAGGAGCTGCCGGTTACCTTTGCCAGGTTAGAGATGATCTCTCTGCCTTCCACTCTGGCGTAATAATCCTCATCGATCAGCAGCGGCTCGATCACCACCAGGATCTGGACACAAAGCAGAGTCAGTCAGAGGGAATCCACCAAACCAAGCTCACTCTCACCTCACACCCAGCTCACCTTGTGTACGTACGGTCGGACCAGGTCGTCCAGTTTGTAGAGAATGCGGTCGATGACTTTGACCAGCAGGTGGCGCTCCTGGTCCTCCAGCGTGGGCGACATGAGCAGCGGCAGGATCTGGTTGAACAGTGGACCTGCTCCGAATTCACGAGCTTTATCGGTGATCTGACGCAGAGCAGCCTGAAAAAACAAGGTCAGACGGTCAGAAGAGGGTCAGAGACGGACGGAGCTTCAACCTCAATGATCCCAAAACATCAGCAGGCTCAGGGCAGCTCCAGGTGTCTCTCCTTTAGCATCTAAAAGTCGTTAAAAGTAGCTCTATGCGTTTTAGCGTTAGCATTTTACTGCTACAAGTAGCTCCATCTGTCTCAACTTTAGCCCACTAGTGCTAAAAGCAGCTTTAACTTCTTAAATTTAGCATTTTAGTGCTGAAAGCAGCACAAATGCACTGGTAAAGAGTGAAATAAGGTGTTCTAATGTCAGATTTACCCGAGTGGAGACCAAATAATTTCATCTACAGGATCTGTTTTCCATCAATATCTCAGTCAATCGAGTTAATTAAACTGTGAGAAGCTAAAACTGTGATTAGTATTCGATCACTTGTGCAGAAGGTTTGTAAAAAATGCATGACAGCGTTTCTGTAAACAAGAAAGCCTCAGTCTTAAAGGTGGACAAAGACTTGTGCTGAGACTTTTACTGATGTGGTTGTTGTC
The DNA here is from genome assembly GCA_024666655.1 of Dascyllus trimaculatus. Lineage (NCBI taxonomy): Eukaryota > Metazoa > Chordata > Actinopteri > Pomacentridae > Dascyllus > Dascyllus trimaculatus. The sequence continues at coordinate 1,012,076 of CM045456.1, forward strand.
TCAGTTATTATGTTTTAATTTGTGAAAAGCTCTGAGGACGTGTGAGGAGACATTCGTGGTGAGATGAGACCTGAGGACCTGTGTCTGCTGCTCCCAGTGGATCATGACGGCCGACACTCCGACCTCCGCTGAGAGCAGCAGCTCCTCACTGAGGAGATTCTGTAGCAAGCAAATATTCACGCTGCAGCCACGGACAGGCTCGGCGCTGGGTGTTGATCTTGCAGAACAACTGGACACAAAGTGCTTTAGGAGAACATACAGGAGCCACAGTGACCAACCTTCCTCATGGGTGGAGTCCCATTTTTAATCTTCAGCAGCAGCTTCATGATCTTCCTCTCCTTCTGCTCCTCGGGGCTCAGCGTGGACTCATCGACCTCCACCTAAAGGCAAACAGACAGTGAACTTCAGACAGGACAAACATGCAGCTGCTGTTGGTTTGACTCCGTTTACGTTTGTCGCTACGCACCAGCAGCTTGTCAAAGTACTGGATGTCGTCAGGCTTGAGGAAGGGCAGGTTTCCTGACGGCTGGTCGTTCATCTGTTTGGTGGTTCGGTCTTCGGCCTGCATGTGGAAACCCGTCATGCCTCCGATCGGTGTGGGCGTGGCCGACAGCTTCCGGGCCGGAGTGCGGATCGGTACGTAACCCGCTGGAGGAGGAAGGACCTGAGGAGAAGAACAAGGAGTCAGTACAGAGACGTCTTTTAGAGCAGAATGAACGGGACATTCAGGAGACGGTGGGGTAAATTACTTTAACCTCACTGTTAATCTGACACTGTGATTGAAAGTATATACCTCTAGATCTTGGTGCTGAAATCGATATACCTCAGGAAGGGTGATGCCTTAAGAAACCTAACTTTCCATCTTTACTATAAAAACTGTAATCACATTCCCATCATTGTCTTTCTGCGTGGGTCGTGCCACACAGTAAAGAACCTTGTAGAAGCTTTAGAGACTCCGATATTCAGATTAAATCAACTGAAAACACAGAAGTCATGTGTCTTCTATCCCAAATAAACCAACACACATCTCTACAACATGTACCTTGTAACCCTCTGGGAACATGGCGTCCAGCTCCTCGTCTGTCAGAGGCCGGTTCCTCTCATCGATCTCCCGCTCCCACCTCCAGGCCTGCAGCTGCTCTGGAGTCATACTCATCAGGTGTCCTGGAGGAAACACCAGACAACAGGCTCCGTCAGACTCAGATGAGACCGTCAGCAGCTTGTGGTTTTTCAAAATAAAGATTTCAGAACACAATAAGAAGAAAGAACAGGGGGTCAGGGTTGTGTACCTGGGGTTGGGGTGGCCATGTTCATAGCTGGGGTCCCTATGGGGGTCTTTCCAGGGGTCAGCAGTGGCGTTGAGGATCCCATCTGACTGGCAGGAGTTTCATCCCACCTGGACTTCCTCTTACTGGCTCCTGGAGTCGGCGTCTCGCCCACCGACTCGTCTCCTCGGTCTGTTCGGGGGGTTTCAGCCCAGCCGCTGCCGTGTCCGGGGGTCTCCCTCTCTGTCTTCGGGGTCTCGTCCCAGCGGTTCTTGCGAACGCTCCCTGTGGCTCCGCCGTGACCCGGCGTGGCGTGTCCAGGTGTGTCTCTGCCAGGTGTGGCGGCGCCTGCAGGTGTGTGGCTGGGGGTGGGGTCCCACATGCGGCTGCTGGGCGTGGCCCCGGGGGTCTCACTGCCTTTAGGGCGGCCGGGGGTCTCATCCCAGCGGCTGTTTGAAGGTGTGTGTGCAGGTGTGTGTCCTGGAGTCTGCAGGGACACAAACATCAGTGAGGCAAACTTAGAAACGTGTCCTGTCCATGGACTCCCCCCCAGGTGAGGAGTTAACGTGACGTTTCACCCAGTTTAAGACGTTTTATAGCAGGAAGAGGCTGAAACTCACCTCAGCGTTGGAGTCAGCCTGGTCCCAGCTGGACATCTTTTTGGGCGTAGCGTTGGAGGGCGTTTGGTCAGCTGTCTGGTCCCAGCGACGTTTGCGTTTAGCGACAGCTTGTGTAGCAGCGGACCCGTTCACAGCTTTCAGGTCCCCTGACTTGGCCTTCTCTGCCAGCTGCTGACGAATCTCTCTCTGCATTCAGGAAAGCACCAATGTCAGGATCAACACAAACGACACAGCAGACGAGCACAGAGGCTGGTACAGGCCCTGATTCAGGCTGGCTGATGTGCTCTCATTGGTCAGACCATCACTGGAGTTATTTCTATAATTATAAATCTGCATCAACAGCCTTCTAGGATTAATCTATTGTTTTTGACGGACGAGAAGGTCAGTCGGTCATGTTGTTGAAATCTGATGGAGCTACAGCCTCAATGATTACAAACCAGTGTGAGCAGCTCCACCTGTCCTGATTTTAGCATTTCAGTGCTAAATGAAGCTCCTCTGAGCCACATCAGGAGCATAACACAGCTGACAACAGTCTGTTTACTGCTGTGGTTCATGTGCAGACAGAACGGTAACAAACAGGGAACCGTGATAACATCAAGCAGCCTCTCACCTCCTCTTTGGACAGGTTCTGCTCCAACATGACGTCCACATATGACCTGACCTGCAGCTTGGGGTCCGGAGTTTTGCCCCCTGCGCGAAAGAGCACGAAGAAGAACAGAGGACAGTCATCAGTGTTCGCTCTACAAACCACAGTCATTACAAACACAGCAAGCACAAACACAGCCACTAACCCTGACTCTCTTTACCAACACATTAACTTATGTTCCTGCTCTGATAAACAGCTGATTCACAAAACAGTCCTATGAATTACATACAAATGTACATTTGTCTTTCTTACATACAGTCATAGCATTCTAATGAAAAACAAGCAGATACATAGAGAGAAGAGCTGTGGTGTTTCTTTAAGTGGATTAAGAAGTATAGCCATCACTGATGCAGGGCTCCTGGGCTGTGCTCTTCAGAATACGTACACTTTCAGTGCCAAGGGTCCTTCTGCAGTCAGACTTCAACCGGCAGAAAAGAAGCCTAGAAAATTTCTCTTTACCATTAGTAACACTTTGGAAAAGGGTTTGAACTCACACACAACAGCATACCACCTGTGTTGCATTGATTTACGGCACTCAAAGAACAAAGCATCTTCCTGGGGCTTAAAGTAAAATTCATCTGTGGTCCAGATTCCCAGTCATTTACACTAGCAGATAGAAATGAAGTCAAGATCGGAGGCTACAGACAGTAAAATCAAAAATGACTATTTACTTATGCATTCAAATAAAAATATAAAGAAACTACCAACAAAAGAAGCCCAAATATAATAAAAATATACCAGAGCACTGCTTATTATTTACTCATCATACATTTAGATCTTGACTTCCTCTTATGTAAAGGTGGAGAGATGGAGTCAGATATCTGGGCTGGAGTTTCTCCATCATGGGAACGTTTATCTTAACTTGTTGAAAATTGAAGCCAAATGAAAAGAGGCTCTGGTGGTGGTTGTAGCTGCATCTGATTCCCTCAAAGCCCCCAAACAAGCAGCCAGTGTTCCCTGACCAAACTGTTCTCAGTGATCCCCATAACCTACACAGGATGAGTTGCTGCACCCTTAACAGAGTGCAGTACAGGACTGGCAAAGCAGTACTGCTGTAGGAGAGAAATTAAGGACAGTTAGTATGGGCCTGTGGTATTGCGGTACACAATTTTCTTGATAACATATTTCTATTTTACAGAGAGAGTTGTAAAATAAAAATATATTTACACAACAACTTTGTACAAAGAGCTCTCTCTACATGCAGGCTTCAGACGAGCCCTACCTACACCAAAGCTCTAACACTCAGCCTTTAGGCTCATATGTTTAAGAGAAGAGACGACGCAGTAAATATGGACATAAAGATAAACTAGCTGGCTCTCAGAGGCTGTTTGTGGTGTATTTACAGGTACAGTTTAACCCTCTGAACCCCAGAACCGACCAGAGGTTTTTAAAGACACGTCGTCTTCAAAAAGCTAAAATGACATCATTTCCGAGTCAATAAAAACAGAAATAAACCAAATCTAAGACTAAAATCAACATTTCACCAACATAACTTTGATCTTCGAGTCTCACTTTTAATCACCAAAAACAAAAAGCAGCAGATTCTGTAAAAAATAAGATAAATCATCTGCCTTGTTTTCAGACTTCTGGCTGCATCTACAGAGCAGAGGAGGCATGTATGGAACAAATGTAGATGTAAGCAGTAAAACATCCCCAGTATGTGGAACCACCACTTCTAGAACATTGGTAACACGTGTGGGCTCTTGGAAAACCGTTTTACATGTTTACTTTTTCTTTTTTAAGATTTGTGGCACTGTAATGGCGTCGTAGCTCACAACAGACATCTCTGAGTTCTTACTGCCATCGAGGGCCAGGACTTTATATTACAGAGAAAAAGAGCCCAGAGTGAGGAAAAAGGTCACAGGACCAGAAACTGCCTGGAGTTCAGAGGGTCAACACTGTAGAAGCCAAGATAAGCTACAGAAGTTTAGTCTGCAGGTAGAAATGATGATTCCAGCTCTGTTAGGAAGCTGGTTATATTGAAAATAGGAGAACTAACTGGTCATGCAGTTTTTCTGCGCTGAGGCCCAAATCAATTTTCAGTTTGACAAACCAACAGAGGAGGTTAAGTTACTACAGGACACTCTGATTAGAGCTCAGATAAAAGACCTAACCTATGAGTTTCATGTTCTTTGACTACACCAGAGCCTGCCTTGAGGCTTTAAGCTGCTGTGCTCAGCCTGGCGTCACACTGGCAGGTCAGTTGGACCAAAGCTAACCCTCACACGCTGTAACACGAGGATACTGCACTGTCCCGTCATAAATCACATGGGATTGTTAACCCTTCGACTCACACACAACCCATCTGCGACCCACGTTTGTTAGGTGACAAACACCCAACCACCTCTCCCACTGAAAACCATGGTAACCCTCCTCACACACCTTCAGTTTGCACATTAAGATCACGACAGTGATGCTCCCAAACCAAAATACTGAAAATGAAACTGGGAGCCCACGCTGACATTTGGAAACTGATGCAAAAACAGGGAGACAGAATGTTGTTGGACCACACAGGATTGACCACGGGGAAGGCATCGAGTCTGGGAGGCAAGCTATTGCACTGTGGTCGAAGGGTTGAACAGCACAAAGTATGGGAGTGGGGTGGCACAAAATAGTGAACCATGAAAAAAGGGGGGAAGAAATGGGAAAGATGTAATGAGGACAAAAAAGGAGCAAAATTTACCATCTGCAAAAGGGTCGAGACGCTCAGGAGAGATGATCATCTGTCTGCGCCGGGCTTTATATTCATCTTCCCGCTCTGCGATCTTCTGTGGCCGATGCTCTGCAAACGGGTCGTACTGCAACACGAAGGTGAAGAACAGAGTTTAAATGTGTTTCTCTTTCACAGTCCTGCTTCATCAGAAAGCTCAGGGATGAAAACTGACATCCGTGGCCCAATAAATGAACATACTTGCTCATCTGACTGAGGAATGGCGTTGAGTATTGCCACTGGAGCGTGGTATCCTGGTTTCTTCTGTCCCAGCAAGCTGGTCGATGTGTCGTCTTCATCATCCTGAGGAAGGAAAGACAAATACGAGTCTAGTCAAATCTCACCAAACTGGCAAGACTCTCCCAGCTCACATGCAGAGAACAAGCAAACAGGAGCAGTCAAGCTCCACAACAAGCTGAGAAGAGAGAATCTGTAGTTTACACTGCAGCACCAAATCCATAGGAAGGACGACACTTACGTCTTCCTGCTCATTGGCAGCGATGGAGGTAACGTATCCAGCAAAGCGACTGTCGTTGCCACCGTAGATCTCCTGGTCGTAAAACCCAGTGGAGTCCAGGCCCACTCCCTGCTCTCCGTCCTCCAGCAGGGAGGCTTTCATCCCCTGGATCTCCAGGATCTGGGCCTCGATGTCTGCAGGAAACAAAGAATAAAGCAGAAACAGGTGAGAAATCATACAAATCCCAAACACAAACCTACAATCACCTGAGCTTCAGACCAGCGACAAGATACTGAAGCCCTGGCGTCTCATGGAATGTGTGACTCCTTAACAGCTAAATATATTCCAGGGGAGGTGTGTAATCAGGGTCAACCATGAGCCCATTTTATCAGCCCTGTCCAGTAGAGGGCCAACGCTGCTCAGACTGGAAGCACTGGGTTTTACTTGTGTCTGAAATTCATTCAGGCTGGAAAAGTAGCTCACAGGCTGTTCACAGGTAGTTCATTTGGATTTACAAGACCCATAAATTCATATATTTACTCAGCACCAAGGAAAAAAACGCCTGAAACACAATGATAAGAACTCGGACTAAGATAAAAGGATCCTTTATTATTTCCCACAGAGGGGGAATTTGCAGTGTCACAGCAGCAAAGGCGATGGGTCAAAACATCAGCCAGAAAACTTCAAATAAGGAAGAAATATTCATAAGTACTGATGATACTGTGCAAAAAAACAACAACCCTGTATAAAATTATTTTATAGGAAGAAATACAGATTCTTAAAAAACAACATTTTAACCAGTTTGTTAAATGGAGTTTCATTTATCTGAACTTATCAGATGTATGTGTTTATCAGTGTGTCAGAAATAACAGTAAAATACTCAGATTTCAATCCAATAAGGAAACACAGACTCATTGTCTTTAGTGTACGCAGACCGATCATGTTCACCGTCACGTGTAGTCGTCCTTATATTCCCATTTTGAGCCTGGAAAGCCCCGATAGTGTTGAATGAATTGATTTATAAAACATCAAGCTAATGTTTTAATATAGCATCTGTTAGAAGCCAGATATTATTGTGGGATGTGAGGCTGGCTCGTTGGCTTTCTTTTAAGTGAACCTTATTTTAATTACTCACCACATTTCTGTTTATTGCACCACAAACTATTATAAAAGGGTTTCAGACATTCTAGATGAAGCTTTAAAACCTGAAACCCAGTGAAGCTCCACTGCAGTGCTTCGTTATTGCTGCATTGTTTGCTCACTTAAATCAGTCAATTAGGATTTTAACCGTTATTTAGTGATCAAGTGCAGATAAAAGCAAGGATTTTAAAGTTAGGCCTGCTCTATTATTGGTCTGGATAAAAAAAAAAAGAGAAATCACCATTTTCTCTTTTTTATCAACGGGTTTCACAAATCTGGAGCAGAAATCTAAAAGCCTTTAATCAGCAGAACAAAACAGGGTTTCTGTTACACACTACTGTTATTTAAATTTAATTAAATATCCTCCTTGAACACGGATTCAGAGCTAAGTGAGTGTCGGTTGCAGGCCACTGAAGGGCCATGTAACGTGCGGCAGTGCGGTGTTGTTAAATGAGGCTAATGCTAACTAGGTTAGCCAACTGCAGTATTATCAGTGAAACGGCAGAAAAACTTGAACTACTACAACCAGTTGTCTAATGAGAACAAACATAAGGCTTTATTTGATCACTACGATTAGTGTGATAGCACCTGTTGCTGCATTTAATTTACTAAACGTTAAGAATTGTCAAAATCGTAAAGCTAGCCAGCAAGCTAGCAGCTAGCAACCAGCGCCATTATGTAAACCGTCCGCGTTGCGTCGCAGCAGGCCGGCTGCTTATCGCCTTTTTAACAAAAGAATAGGTCTTATCAAGTGCTCTACCAACATCAAAACGTTTACTACAATATTTCTACACACAACAAGGCCTAAAACATTGTCAAATACAAGATATTAATATTATATTTTGTAGAAATTTACCTTCGTGCGTTTTGGCGATCTTCGCCATTTTGGTGGTGCTTGTTCGAGACTGCAACTGGAAGTGACGTCATTCACACATCCGTCTTTTCCGGGCTGATCTCAGAACAGCTCACACACGTTCACTTTATAAATATAATTATTTTTTATGCATAAACTTGCAGGTAAAATAAATTGTAGAACCTCCCTGTGTAATATCACATTAATGTTAATAGTTATGAATTTTATCACTTTAAAGTTATTTTATTACTTCTAAGATGAACAATAGGACATTTGCTCTGATGTCATATTAAAAACTAATTATTTAGTATGACAATAATAATACAAGCCCAACTGTTGGAACTCCGTCAGTCCACCTTTCATTACTGACATTTTGCAATACTTCACATGACACAGATGATACCAAATGCCTGCAGAGATGTTCTCACATTCTTCAGACTGTTGCTACTGTTGACTACTGATGCTCTGCTTTTCTCTTTTAAATAAACCAAAGTTGTCCGTTGGATTCAAGTCTTGTCCAGGTCCTGGTTCCACTTTGTTCTGGTCTAGAAGCTCTTTAGAGCTCTCTAGAAGCTCTCTAGAAGTTCTTTGGATGTTCTCCTGCTGGAATATTCCTCCTCTTCATCTCGTCAGCCAGTAATTTGGTTCTTCCTCAGACCTTCATGGAGCATCTCTAAATGTCATCAACACCTTCATATATCATCACACTCCCTCCTCATTCAATTCAAAGAACTTAATTGTTCCATTAGGAACTTAAATTGTGCCAGAGCATCTGTGTGTATACTGTGCATACAAATTCACATAACGGACAACATAAAAATAAACACAGGTAATACTATACACACGACACATCCAACTGTTAGGGTAAATTACTTTTAACCTCACTGTTAATCAGATACTGTGAATGAAACTTATATAATCTGACACTGTGATTGAAAGTATATACCTCTAGATCTTGGTATTGAAATTGATATACCTCTGTGCCTTATTACTGAGTTTAGCATTTAATGGTATTATGTTGAACACACTGATTAATAAAATGTTTAATCCTGTGATCACTTATATTTAACCATCTTAGTCAGATCTCTCTTCATTCTGCATGTAGTGAACTTTTGGTAACTTGTAAACTGAAAACATTGGAGTTCTCTTCACCACATACTTGGGGCGCCACATGCTCTCAGGAGACACTGACTTTGACCAGAACACCAAGCAGCCTCCTCATTCACATACATTCACATGTGTTTTAAGTTCTGAATGTCTGTTTGCTCCTAGTTTGGATAACAACCTGCTCAAACCCAAAACATGAGCACCACATCTCTGGGAACTCATTCTCCTTGGTCACGGTGTCCCTGATAACTTTGGAACAGATAACTACAACTAGGAGGCACCAGGTTGTCTTCTAAGAGTCCCCCTTACATGACATCACAGGGATTAGAAACACAGGGTGGGGGGACAACTTCCTTCCACAGGTGTGTTGTTTGGTGATTGGCCAGGAGAAGACTCTGAAGATGCGGATGAATGGGATGGCCTGTTTCAGGAAGGGTGGATGCCTTAAGCAACCTCTCTTTCCATCTTTACTATAAAAACTGTAATCACATTTCTATCATTGTCTTTCTGCGTGGGTCGTGCCACACAGTAAAGAACCTTGTAGAAGCTTTAGAGACTCCGATATTCAGATTAAATCAACTAAAAACAGAGAAGTTGTTTGTCTTCTATCCTAAATAAACCAACACACATCTCCACACAACATATCAGAGATAGTAGATAAAAGAAGCAGTAAAATTGAGGATAAAAGTACATGTCATACAAAGTGCCAAAAACATAAATAACCTAAAAAGGTGGAAGTTAAATAAAAATGGTTTAGCCATTCATAGGTCTGATGGATTCCACATTTAACATCTATAAATGTCATCAACACCTTTATATATCTTCACCTCCTCATTCCACATTTAACCTTCACCAGATTTGGCAGGAACCTAGAAGAACAGTCAGTCCTGGAAACCAGAGTCAGGTTGTTCCTCACTCTCTTAAACAGTCCTACAATCTGCTTACTTCTAACGATCTGACATAGAGTAAGTCAGCTGCATTATCTTATAATAAAACAACACTAAAGACAAAACAATCCACATAAAATAAAAACAGGGATCAGGTCACAACATCAGCTCTCATTTAGTCAGTTTAATGTCCATTATTAGTAATGTTTTAGGTCTTAGCTTTAGAATCACATTAGTCGGCTGAGTTTCATCATTTATCACACTGTAGGGTCTTAGATATATTATAACTTTAGTTGGGTCATTCTTCATAAATAAAAAAGGAGCAGTTCATACAGTTTTTGTAGAAGTTTAATCAGTAATATGTAAATTATTTTTGGTAAAATCACACCATGAAATTACTTCATAAAGCTAATTCTGTTCCTATTTACCTGAAGCCACTTTGGTGCAGCAGCTCTTGTTTTATATGAGCTGAATAAGAAATGTAAACATCACATTTAACATAACACACACAAAAAACAGATTTAAGCAATAAACACTGGAAGTATCTTGGTGATCTGTAGTAAACACAGCAAAGTACTTGAGTAAAAGTACTCCGTTACTTTCCATCACTGCAAAAAATCTCCATGACCGGGTCTGACTGACTGATCTGTCTGTAATCTGCCAAAACAGAAGACCGAAGGAACATATCCAAGGTTACAGGTGACACACTGTGTGTGTGTGTTGAGATTAGAGAGCGATGAACCTGTCAGTCTGACTGTAACCTGAGTCAACAACTCGTGACTTTCCTGAACGTCAGCACTTATCACTGACAAACGGCCGCACCGACCAATGAAAACGCTCAGCGTCTGGGGCTCATCCAATAGCAAGCGAGGTGCGTGGCGGGAGGCGTGGCTTATGTACGAGTATTGATGCCAGTGTCGAGTCGGTGAAGAAGCAGAAGAAGGAAAGATGGCGAGAGGCGGCCGGAGCCTGCGGAGAGTAGCCGAGTGTTTCAGGGGGTTACCGACCACCGCCAGCCGGGAGACACCGAGCAGGAGCACCGTCAGGTAGAAGATTTACTATTACAACCGTCCCCTAAACTTGGACGGTGAAGAAGAAGAACAGACGCAGTGATGAGAAGCAGCGTCTGGTCCGTTTGTTTAGCGAAGTTACTCCTGTTGTAGTTTTTAGAACAGAGCGGAGATAAAATGTCGGAGTCAAACCAACAAACACCTCCTGAGCTCTGCACCACTTTAGTTTGTCTCACAGGACACTTAGTAAAGCTAATGAACAGGCTAACTAGCACTGTGTGGCTGTAAACAGGTAGTAAAACAAGTACTGGAGTAAAGGTACCAGTTTAGTAATACTACAAGTCAAAACATCATCAGTACTACAGAACCCAGAAGTACAAGTACACGTTCAGTACTGTGTGTTATTGTTCTCATTTTAATGGTATTCTACTATAATCACATCCTGCTGGGGAACCTGATAATCTCCCGCTGATAATCAATAACCTGATGCTAACCAGTGGTAGTACTGGAGCAGAGCTGTTTAATGGCTCAATAGTAAACCAGTACTGGGAAAATACACAGACTACATCCAACAGTACATCAGCTGCAGCGTTAAACCTTTGCTGAGGATAAATGCAGATAATACAGTGTGACTACAGCTAATGCCTATTGTCAGTGTTGAATAACTTGTTGATTATTTTCTCAGTTTATTGATTAGTTGATCAGAGGTTTGTCCGGATGTCTCCAGTTCACTGTCATAGAGGAGGACAGAAAATACTCACACATGAGAAGCTGTGACCAGAGAATTCAGACTTCTCCTGAAGAAGGACGTAAAATAACTGTTGAAGTAGTTAAAGATCAATATAATAGTTAACGGCTGGTGGATTAATCGACTGATTGTTGCAGCTGTGAATGAGACATGTATGTGTTAATCCTGCAAATAAACACAGAGCAGTAGAAAGTTTAGTATTTACCTCCAAATAATAAAGGAGGGCCTGCAAATAACTAGAACTTTCACTACTACTGCAGTTAAAGTGAAGACGACCAAACAGTATGATGACACTTCAGTCTGAACCTACTGTTTAGTGGGTGTCAGTAAAAGTCTGCTGCACAATTTAATGTCACTAATCGACTTTATTTCCACAGCACATTTCAAAACTGGAGTTAACAGGTGTTTTACAAAAAGACGGCGTAATAAAACATTAAAAAATACTCTAGGATTGTCCTCGTGGTTTCAGTCGTAGCATCTGGGTTAGTTGAGCTACTAGAAGATGTTTCTCTCGTCACAAGAGGTGAAATATCTTTGATAAACTCCAGCTAGTCCAGATGCCAAGACTGAAACCACGAGGACGACCACGACCTGGAAGACTGAGGATCTTCACAGACAAACTCTATGATTACTAATAATCAATATTCTCCCTGAAAACATCCGTCAGCCCCTTTTACCGATCACCTGCCTCAAACCAGTAGCTGCTGATCATAACTGCACCACAGCATCCAGACAGCTACTAGACTTTAATTAAAGCACATAGCAGCCAGCTGGAGGTCAGAACCGGTCCTGTCTGAATGTGTTCTTGTGCTCGGTGTATCATCAGAGTGAGTCAGTGAGAAAAACTCCTGATTGCATTCCTGTGGAGTTACCTGCAGCCGAGCCTCGATTATTAACCTACTTCTGGAAGTTCTCCCTCCAGGCTACAACAGAAAGTACAGTACCTGTAGAGAGGTGCTGCAGACGTGGTGGGACAGGCTCTGGTTCTGCTGCTGTCCTTGACCTCGTTCCATTATTGGAATCTGTGGCTGTGATTTATCTGAAAGGCTCGTGTTGGCAGGTGTTGTAAGTTTCCTCTTCCACATAATACGACGCTGCAAATGCTGCAGGACGTCACTGTGTTCTTAGTTTACGACCGGACACTCGGCAGCAGACTTCCTGTTTCATTCAGGTCTGTTCAGAAGAAGATTAACTCAGCTGTAGGAGAACGTGAGAGAACGTCCTGTGATCCTGATGGTCAGAATCTCTTTATGCTTCCTGGAACAAAATCTCCAGAGGTCGAGTTCCTCCCAGAGCATTTTGGCAGCGCACCAGTTGTCATGTCTCCGCTGTAGCGTGCTGTCAGGGTTAGAACTGCTGTGGACTCACCCCAGACGTCTCTGTTTACTCTGAACTTTAGCGACAGAAACCAAGAATAGAGGGTTTCACCTCATCGTTGTTCAGCTGTCTGCCTCCTCTCTCCGCTTTATCTGGCTTGTTTTGGGTGGAAGCAGGCAGCCGGGAACACGTTGGAGTGTTTGGTAGCTTTAGAGTCGACCTCATTCTGTAGCCTTCATGTGAGATCGAACAGTGGAGCTACAGGGTCAGAGAGCCTCCATCAGAAGGTCAGAGAGCCTCCATCAGAAGGTCAGAGAGCCTCCATCAGAAGGTCAGAGAGCCTCCATCAGAAGGTCAGAGAGCCTCCATCAGAAGGTCAGAGCAGCGTTTCAGAGTCTCTGCTGGGGGGTCACATTTCCTCAGGAGGCCGTGGAGAGTCGGCGGCCGACTGGATATGCTTTAATCTGGTTTGACTGACTGGTACAGCCGTCGCCAACCACCGGGCCTCGGACCAGTACCGGGCCGTGGGTCGTTTAGTACCGGGCCGTGGGTCGTTTAGTACCGGGCTGCACAGAAAGAATGAAAACCTTTGTATAGCAATAAAAAGTAATTTTCATTTGTTTAGGACACTTTTTAAAATAGAAAAAAAAATTAAATAAAAAAACTTGACATTAAAAAACATTAAATTAAAAAAAGTAAAATTAAAAAAACTTTAAATTTAAAAAGTAAATTAAAAAAGTAAAATTAAAAAACATGAAATAAAAAAGTTAAATTAAAAAACGTTAAATTGAAAAAAGCGTTGAATTAAAAAAATATTCTTAAATTTAAAAAAATCTGTGACCTTTTTCACACCATCGACTGGTTTCCAGCAAGACAGTGTTCTACGACAGGGGTGTCAACATCTGGTCCTCGAGGGCCACAATCCAGCATGTTTTAGATGTGTCCCTCTTCCAACACACCTGATTCACATGATCAGCTCATCATCAAGCTCTGCAGAAGCCTGATAACGATCCTGATCATGTGAATCAGGCGTGTTGGAAGAGGGACACATCTAAAACATGCTGGATTGTGGCCCTTGAGGACCGCAGTTTGACACCCCTGTTCTACGATCTACTGGAACATTGTCTGTGGATCACTGACCCGTCCATAGAACACGTCTGGATCCTGTCCGTGGTGTTAAACGGGTCACAGACCTCACATCCTCTGAAAGGACGACAGAGTTTCTAATTAGTCCTGGGTGTGTAATGAAGCAGTTGAAGTGTGATGATGTGTCGGCGCCGTGTTCTTCTTTCCTAAGAATCATTCATCTGAGGTCAGACTGAGGTGACGCCTCTGCTCAGGTGTGTTTAGTCTGTCGTCTCCCTGCTCTGATTGGTCTGTTTGTCGTGTCATCAGATACCTGTCGTCATGTGGGATCCTGATGACCCGGGTTCCTCCCCTGCTGGGTGCTGCCATGTCGGGACGCTCCGTCGCTGTACCGGCTCGCAGCTTCTTCAACCTGGCCGACTCCTTCTCCAAGAGGAAGGAGTACTCAGAGCGCCGCATCATCGGGTAGGTTCCAGGACTCACCTGTGCAGAGCAGGTGGAGGCTACAGACATGTCAGCACCGACGTGCTCCTCAAAGTATTCATGCTTCACCCTCATGAGGGCGTTGCCGTGGCAGCCCGCGACGTTGTGGCGTCTCACCATGACAGAAACAGGAAGTGCTGTCTAACCAGCCTGTACCTGCTCCAATCAGCCTCAGACTTCTCAGGTGTGATCAGAGTCCAGGCCTGATGACAGCCATGTGGTGATTACCTGTCTCAGTCACAGCGCCACCTGGTGGACATGAACGCAGTAGCTGAGCAGCAGGAATGCGAGGGCTCAATGCTGCTGGCAGCTTTAATGTTTTCCTGATTTTTAAGGCAGGTTTATGGATGTTTGTTCAGTTTTAATTATTTCGTGTCAACTCCAAACTAAAACCTGCAAATTCCCCAAATCTGAAATCCTGTCTTATGACAGCTGGAGCTGCGATGGTTAATTGATCAGCTTTCAGTCAGTTTGACAACAGATTAACTGGTTTGAGTTCACGAAGGCAGTCTGAAGTCTGTGATTGCAGCGCCTTCAGTGGAAATATTTCCTGGTTTCTGTCCTCCTCTGTGACGTAAACTGAAGATCTCTGGACAAAACTAGACAATGGAGCGACTCTGATCCTCATCTTTAACCAGTCCTGGTGTTTTATAGACCAAACAGCTGATCAGCAGGAGTCCTCCATTGTCAGTCATCAGGAGGTGATGATGATGTTTGTCCCACAGCTCTTCGTTAGCATTAATGTCGTCCATGTAGAGCTTCAGACAGCTTTCCATGTTCCCACCACCACATGCTCCAGGTTAAAGATGCTCCAGGTTAAAGATGCTCCAGGTTAAAGATGCTCCAGGTTAAAGATGCTCCAGGTTAAAGATGCTCCAGGTTAAAGATGCTCCAGGTTAAAGATGCTCCAGGTTAAAGATGCTCCAGGTTAAAGATGCTCCAGGTTAAAGATCAGGGATCAGGGCTGTTCTAGCCGTTGACCATCAGAAGGCTCCTCTGTCCTTCCAGTCAGTGCTTCGGCTCTCTGAAGGTTGTTCCAGGTTAATCATGTGAAGCTCTTCAGTCGAGCTGCTGCCAATGATCAATCAAACATCAGAGGACGGTGATTGAAGTCACAGCATCCTGGAGGCTTCATCAGTAACAAGTTTATAGTAATTTAAGTCAATAAAAGCAAGAAAATCTCACATTCAAGAGCCTTGAAGCAGCAGCTGATCTGCTTTCTAGCTCCATGACGTGTTTGTTTGTGTACGTCCTCAGCAGAGAGTAAAGAACACAGACGTGGCTGAGTTAAGAGTCTGGAAACACTGGAGGAGGATAAACCTGAGAGTCACCAGTCTGCAGCAGCAGAATGGAAAAGTTCTCCTTCCTCTAAAGTCAGAAGGACGTCTGTGATTTCAAAGGACAGCCGAGGCGATAAGAGTCTTACATAACGTTTTACCTGAAGCACGATAAGCTCAGCTTCATTTATCGTTAGTAAAAGAGCTGCTGATTCATCCACAACCCAGGTAAACTCAACATGCAGCTTTTAAATGATGGGTTAATGTTCTGAGGGAGAAAGTCTTTCCAGACCTACCTGGACCTGTGTGGAAAAGTAATTGCCCCCTAAACCTAATAACTGGTTGGGCCACCGGGGGCAATTACTTTTCTTTGCAGAGTTGTTTTAATTCAGCAACACTGGAGGGTTTTCAAGCTTGAACTCAGCTTTCTAAAAACTGTGATTAGCCACAGTTAATTCATGAACAAATACTTTTCTACACAGTAAATAAATAAAATCATCCTTTGTAAACTACGTTCTGTGTTTACTTGGGTTATCTTTGTCTGGTATTTACCTTTATTTGATGGTTTTAAACACTGAAGTGGGGAAACATGCAGAAAACAGAATCTGAGAAGGGGGCAGATACTTTTCCTCGGCCCTGTGGATGAGTCCTGCAGCGTGTTGAGCCGATGTAGACGTTCAGCTCTGAGCCTCCACAGGTCATCAGAGTTTGTCCTGAACGTCCTCCTCGGGTCACCGTCGCTCAGCTGTGTATTAATAGATCTGCAGACATGCGCCCCCTGCTGGAGTCCTGCGTTACATAACAGCTGACCTCACCCACATCTGTTCTGACAGCTCTGCTCCTCTGACCCACTGAAGCCTTTCTGGGTCAGAGCCTCCTCCTGGTCCTCCTTGTTTAGGCCCAGTGTTCAGTTACAGTCTGTGACCTCGTCGTCTCACCTGTCCTTCCTGACCCGCAGGTATTCCATGCAGGAGATCTATGACGTGGTGGCCGGCGTGGAAAACTACCGGCTCTTTGTTCCCTGGTGCAAGAAGTCTGACGTGGTGTTCAAGCGAGCCGGATTCTGCAAGGCCAAGCTGACCGTGGGCTTCCCCCCGGTGGTGGAGAACTACACCTCCCTGGTCACCACGGTGCGCCCCCACCTGGTCAAGGTGAGAACTGTCTCCAGCTCAGGTTCACTCAGTCAGAAACAGAAATACTGCATTGATCCCTGAGGAGGAAATACTTCAGGTACAGCTGCTCCCACTCATAGTCAGAAATATGGACAGTACAGACGATACGGATCACCTAAAAATATATGACCAGAGAACATGAATATAAGTAGAAAAATATGAACTAAAAATATAAACATAAATAGAAAAATATGAACTAAAATATAAACAAAAATATGTCCTAAAAATTTAAATATAGGTAGAAAAATATGAACTAAAAATATAAATATAGGTAGAAAAATCTAAACTAAAAATATAAATATAAGTAGAAAAATATGAACTAAAATATAAAGAAAAATATGTCCTAAAAATATAAATATAAGTAGAAAATATGTCCTAAAAATATAAATATAAGTAGAAAATATGTCCTAAAAATATAAATATAAGTAGAAAAATATGACCTACTTATATAAATTTAAGTAGAAAAATTTGACCTAAAAATATAAATATATGTAAAAAAAAAATTAACGAAAAATATGAACTAAAAATAGAAAAAAAAATTTGACCTAAAAATATAAATATAAATATAAAAATATGAACTAAAATATAAAGAAAAATATGTCCTAAAAATATAAATATAAGGAAAATATTACCTAAAAATATAAATATGTAGAAAAATATGACCTTAAAATATAAATATAAATAGAAACAGTACAAGCATAAATGTAGAATGTGCTTTTCCTAACAAAATAGAGTCTTGGTATAATAATAACCAGTGTGAGACTCATTTTTATCCTTAGATCCAGTCAGTGTCAGACATTATAATCAACTGTATCCCAGCAGGCCTTTTACCATTTATAGAAGCTGAACTATAATGATGGTGATTATTCAGGACAGTGAAAACCACACTAACACATCATAATGATGACGTATAAGAAGAGGCCATGTGGGTAGAGAAGCTCTGATCAGGATGTTCTGTGAGCTCGTCGTGCATCTTTACACTTGGAACCTGAACACTGGAATCACAGAACGAAGCCAAAACACAGATGTAGCGTGTGTTTAGATAAAGACCAGGATAAGGGCTGAGAGTAAATGACCTGATGGAGGCTGTAGAGTCACAGTGTTGGCTCTGTGCAGGAAACATGAACTACACACTCATAAATCCGTCCTCTGAGCTTCTTGTTGTGTGCTTTTCCTCAGGCTTCCTGCTCAGAGGGGAAACTGTTCAACCACCTGGAGACAGTTTGGCGTTTCAGCCCTGGACTTCCTGGTTACCCTCGGACCTGCACCGTGGACTTCGCTGTGAGTAGAAGCAGAGGGACAGGCTGTGGTTTGTGTCCTCGCCTCAGTTTGTTCGGTTTCTGACGTACTGACGCTTCGTCCTCCTCAGATCTCCTTCGAGTTCCGCTCCCTCCTCCACTCCCAGCTGGCTCACGTCTTCTTCGACGAGGTGGTGAAGCAGATGGTCTCGGCGTTCGAGCGCCGAGCCTCCAAGATCTACGGAGCCGAGACGCCGATCCCCCGAGAGCTCATGTTCCACGAGGTCCACCACACGTAGCGACAGACGCTAACAGACACGGTGCCAAAGACAGAGGAGACTAACGTGTTCTAACTGACCGCTGCAGTGCCTTTCTCACGACTATCACTATTCCTGCCCTCGTGGACCCTGCTGGTTCTCACCTCGGTGCTAAAGCTAGACTCACAGACTGACGTGGACCCGAGCTCACACATGATGAAGTGAAACTGAAACCAGCATCACAAACATGAGCTGCTGCGACCTCAGCAGGCAGCAGCAGGCAGAGTTTATTCACATATCTAGAACGTCTGCACAAAGGGTCCACCGTAAAACTGATCTGAGAACCATGAAGGGGTTCAGTTCACCGTCACATTTGACCAAAGCAGCCATAAATCCTCCTGGAGCCAGAGGACGTCTTTAACAGTCACTGAAAACCCTCATTAATCAATAAAACAGCGATGGATCATTTCCTAGATTGACCTGTAGATAATTGATCAGTCAAACATGTCCTGGTTCCGGTGGTCTTTGTCAGATCTGATTGTGAAACTGAATTTAAAAATGCAGACGTTGAGCTGTGGGACCTGTACAGGGCCCTCGTCACTCTTTACAGACACTAATCATGGAAATACTCCTTATCTCAGCTCTAGCAGGCCTCTGATGCTAAAGCTGGTCAGGATGATAGTTGGTTCTCTCTGGAACATTTCCTGGCCTTAGTGCTTCTTCTAATATCATAGAAAAGGAAACTAGTTTAAAGGGAAGCAGCTCCATGTACAGAGACAGAGGACAGAGATTAGAACAACACAGAAATAAAACAGACGGCGTTAAGAAAGAGGGAGAACACAGGAAGCAGTGAAGGTTAATCAGGACTGACAGAACTTCTGAAAGGTTCTAGAGAAGGAACGTTAATGAGGATGTGACGATGGTAGAAACTCAGCTGCACACACAACCTCACAGTAATGACGGCAGCTGCTAGCGTGACGAGGAGCAGCCAGGTCACAATATGTGCTAATGCTAAGTTAGCCTAAACGAGATCATCTCAGCCAAAACGAGCCAAGGTTAGCTGCTGTGTTAGCTTAAATCAAATGTTAGCTGCTACATCAGCTTAAACAGGATGACATTAGCCGCGACGTCAGCCTAACCTAGCTGCAGTTAGCCGCTACGTCAGCATAGCCTAGCTATAGTTAGTCGCTACGTCAGTTTAAACAAGTTAATGTTGGTTGCTACATTAGCCAATGCCAGATTATATCAGCTGTAGCACTAGCTTAAATAAAATAATGTCCGCTGCTAAGTTAGCCCAAACAAGCTAAGATTTATTATACCAGTCCAAACAATAATATTAGCTATGAGTTAGCCTAAACAAAATTACATTGGCTTCTGTGTTAGCGTAAAAAAGAGAACATAAGTCGCCATGTTAGCCTGAATGTTAGTTATTATGTTAACCTAAACAAGATAATGTTAACTGCTACATTAGCTTAAATACAATAATATTAGGTAGGACATTAGCTTAAACAAGATAATGCTAGCCACCACAATGGCCTAAATAAAAAAAGTTAGCAGCTACGTTAGCAAAAACAAGATAATGTATGCCGCCCTGTCAAGCGAAACTAAATCATGTTAGCCGCTAACGCTAGTCGTTAGTGTTAATAAGATGTTGCTAGTTGCTGCATTAACTTAAACAAGCTAACGTTAGCTGCTGTGTTAACAGGATAAATGAAGGTGCTAACGCTTGGCTGAACAAGACATTGTTAGCCGCTACGTTAGCCCTAACTACCCAATGCTAGACTGAACGTTGTGTGTGCAGCTTTCTACAACAGATGGACATGAAGCCTGATATTTCTGACAATTTGATGAACAAAAACTTCTGTTTATGGTTGAGGAAGTGAAACCCTAATTAGCTAACCGAGTTAAAAGAACATTATTATTATTATCAATGCTGTAAAACCCCAGACTGTGACGACATGTTGGTAATGTCAAACTGAACTCAGCTTGAATCCTGTATCTGAGCTGCTGTTTCCCTGAATGTTTGATGTGTCTGCAGGTAGACGTACTAACTGTACTGTATAACACCAGAACACACACCTTCTACAGCTGCTCCACTGGATTCATGTGTCGGTGGAGTCCATCAGTCTGAACACACTAGTCGATGTTATCAGAGCCATGCTGGACGTAACAGATGCTGAGTTCTACAGCAGAGAGTGTTTTTCTTCTTTTTCTGTGTGCAATATCAGCAGTAAGTGTTATTTTAAAGGAAGTTGTTGAGTCCACTGTTGATTTGTTGATTTTAGGGCCCAAGCTGGACAGAAGCCTGGAGCTCATATTCACCAGACCCATCAGGATCATATATTAAATTAAAGCTGTGAGCAGCGTTGGGCGGGTCCTCGCATCCGTGCTGCTCAGCTATTGGTGCATGTCCACCAGGTGGCGCTGTGACAGAGACAGGTAACCGCCACGTGCATATCATCAGGGAGGTCTGAGGCTGATTGGACTAGTTAGACAGCACTTCCTGTTTCTTTGATGGCGAAACGACAAAACGCCCTCATAGCAGAACATTTGAATCACTTTGATCACCAGTGCCTGTAGGGTATGTCAGCCAAATTTACCCCCTAGGACGAGTTTGTTCTAGAAAATTAGAAAAGTTTCACCAAAATTGCCCAAAATCTGACACTTCATTCAAAATGGCCGACTTCCTGTTGCATTGTGGGTAAGGGTTCTTCAGGCTTTTTTGTGTATCTTGTCGTGACACATTGGTGTACAGAATTTCATAGCTGTAGGTGAAACGTAGTTTGGGGGCCCAATTTTTTAATCTTCTAGGGGGCGCTGTTGAGCCATTTTTCCACTCACATGTGTAATTCCTCTAAAATACTAAATGTTTCTCCAGGTCTGATGGGCGTACCAAGTTAACATGTTTTCTGGTATGTTTAGGGCCTCAACATGGTGATTTAAAGTCTGTAGAGTCATAATAAGAGTCTGTAGAACAGCAGCAGGGCTGGTGCTCAGTTATTAAACCGACTGGGGCTGCTCTAATTAAACACTTGGCATCTTCCAGTCAGCAGCAGCTGGTTTGGTGAATATGGGCTCTGACCTGTCCGTCAGTCATGAAGGTGTGTCAGTGACCTTCTTATCTCCACCCTCTGAGTGCCTCCTGGCCTGCTGGCGCTGTATTTATCTGTTTTAAAGGAACATTATACTGGTTTTATCGTATTTATTACTTAGTCTGAGTACGAATGGCGACACGTTGCAGAAGCAGCCACTATGCAGCAGAGCATTTCCTGTTGGCTAACGGACGCCTGCATGGTGGCCGGTCTGTTAGTGTCGGTGTAAATACTGGAGGTCAGAGCTGCTCACTGCTTCTGCTCACGATGGAAAGGCTCTGTGTGTTTCTGGGATGTGGAACGGGGCTGTTTGTTGACGATGTACCGACTGCATGGTGTATAAAATATTTTTCTAAAAAACAAACCGGCCTCGTCCAGTGTGTTTCTGATCACAGCGTGGGTTCATGTTTCCTTCGACCGGACAGAAATAACGTCGTCATGTGAGCGATGAGAATAGAGCCGGAGTCACCGAGGGCCTGGAAATGTCACCGCCGGCTCAAGGTCGCAGTTCAGTTTGGTCCCTGGAGGGTCTCAGGCTCCAGGTCATGGTCATCCTCATGGCTTCTAGAAGACGCTCCACCTCTCAACCAAGACGAGAGGCGGAGCGTCTTCTAGAAACTCCACCAAGTCCAGAAGCTACGATTTGTCCTCTGGAGGTTTTACAGTTGGGATGATCTCCAAAATAAACCGATAAAATACTGATTTCACTACACAGTTTGAACACAACAGATGTAAAGGTGTCATTTAACGCTGCCGCAGCTTAAAAACTCAGGACTGAAAGCTCCGGAACAGCTGCTAAATGGACTCTTTCTAACCGGACACTTCTCAGATGCTGCCAACGGTTGAGACGAGTCAGATTTGAAGCCAAAACGGATGAAAAGTTCTCAGATTTTGTCAAATATCTCAGTAGAATCTAAATAAAGTGGCCCAAGTGTCAGAAGAACATGTGACTGAAAGCTCCAGAACAGCTGCTAAATGGACCTCTTACTGAGATTTTGTTCCTCTGAGTTTCCAGAGGTTACGGTGAAACTTTCAGCAAACGTGAGAGATCCTCAGGTTTGGTCTGACTGCTGGGAAACACAGAAGACTGAACTCTAGAATCCTTAACTCCATAAAAACTGGTCACTTGTTGAAGACCATGACTGAAAGCTCTGGAACAGCGGTCACATGGACTTCTTGGTGCCACTTATTTCCTAAATGTTGAGAAGCATTTCAGCTGACATCATGAAGTCCTAGAAGAAGCTAGACATGTGATGATGAAGACCAGCTGACCTGTGATCCTGATAAAGATCTTCTTGACTGAAAGCTCCGGAGCAGCCGCTAAACGGACGTCCCGGTTAAACGCTCCAGTAAATAGACCCGTCCCAGTGGAGGCCACACAACAGTGACAACATGAACCCAGACAACTGAATTTATTAAATTAAAAAAGAAAATAATCACAGTTAGTCATCGTCTACATCTGGACTAAAGAGCAGCGGCGCCCCCTGCTGGCTGCTGCTGTACAGTCAGGCAGGACTAAACACAATCAGTAAACAGCTTTTAAACGTCCAATCAGGCACTCGATGTCCAGCGGAGGGCAGAGAACAGAACAATGCTCCAAGTCTGTAAGAAAACTGCTTTAATCCATTAAATCACTGATGACAGAATATATATATATAAAAAAACAAAACGAGAATTAACAAAAACACCATGACGAACAGACGAGACGCCACCGAGGCCCAGCGGAGCTTAAAGGACCGCCTGGTTCGGTTCAGCTGCTGAGTTCAACATCAACAAAGTCACCTTTAAAGGAAACGACACGCTAACAGGTCTAGAAACCCCGACCTGCAGAAACAGTGGATCTACATGCTGACCTGATCACTCTGCGTATCCATCCGCCGGTTTGTTTACATGTGAAAGCAGAGTTTCACATTTTATTTCAGTTTGTTTATTCGTTAGTTAGCTTTGAGCTGCACATAGAAACAAACCAGAAGGACCTGCAGAGCCTCACGTAGACCATCGTTAGCATGTGGCTAACCTCTGCTTCAGACATTCACAGTGACTCAGAAACGACATTGATGAGCTCCAGCAGCTGAAACGCTCCAGATCGGTCCTTTAAGACGAACGTTTCTTTCTTCACCTGTTAGCGTTTTATTTTGACGAGCCTTTTACATGATGCTGATGTGGATGAAGGAGTGAGGAGGACTCTGGTGACTCTTCCTCAGTCTGTCAGAGATCATCAACCTTCCAGCTCCATCCTGTTGGAGGAGGAGAGGCTCTCGCTCCTCGTTTAGTCCGTACAGAGTCAGGAGGACGTCTAGAAGCCCATTCCTCCTCCCATCCCTCCCATCCCTCCCATTCCTCCCATTCCTCCCATCCCGCCCGGCATCTCCTTCTCCTCCTTCGGTATCTCCGTGACGACGGCCTCGGCGGTGGACAGCAGAGATGCGACTCCAGCGGCGTCCAGCAGCGCCGTCCTCACCACCTGCAGGGAGGAGACGGTTTACGATGTGATGACTCCTGCAGCGTCATCTGGTTACAGCTGCGACATGTGACTTAATCTACTGTGTTGAAGACACTGGAGGGAGATGTTCCACCATGTTGGAGATACGTCCAGCATGGTGGAACATCTCCCTACAGACTCCTCAGGTTTTTAACATTGTTTACATGTATTGTCCTCCTGATACCTTCGTGGGGTCGATGATGCCCTTCTCCACCATGTTGACGTACTCTCCCTGCATGGCGTCGTAGCCCAGCTCAGCCGACCCCTGCAGGATCTTCTCCACCACCAGAGAACCTTCCACGCCGGCGTTCTTGGCGATGGTCATGGCAGGAATCCGCAGCGCCCGTCTGATGATGTCCACACCTGTTTGGGACAGAAGGTGAGCTCAGTGTGCTGCTGTGAACCAGGACACCAGGAGGTGACTTTCACTCCACCCACCGATCTTCTGGTCGGAGTTGGCCGTTTTCAGGGCGTCCAGCGACGGGATGCAGCGCAGCAGAGCGCAGCCTCCTCCTGGGACGATCCCTTCCTCCACGGCGGCTCTGGTGGCGTTCAGGGCGTCCGTCACCCGGTCCTTCTTCTCGTTCACCTCCACGTCGCTGGTTCCTCCCACCTGAAGAGGAAGAAGACGTTAAAGCTTCGAGGTTCTACATGAAACCAGCTGAACGTGGTCCGGCAGCGAGGCGAACCTTCAGCACGGCGACTCCGTCCGACAGCTTGGCCAGTCTCTCGTTCAGCTTCTCCTTCTCGTAGTCGCTGGTGGTGTTCTCCAGCTGCTCCACGATCTCCGCTGCTCGTTTGTCCACCTCGGCCGGACTGCCTCCGCCTCTCAGCAGCAGCGTGTCGTCTTTAGTGATCTGGACCTCGCCAATCTTCCCGAAGTCGTGAGCTTGGATGTCCTCCAGAGCCAAACCGATGGCTTCGTCTCCAAACACCTGCAGAGGAGAACAGAAGTCACCGACTGAGCTGAAGGTCCACGTCAGGAACCAACAGCTGAGCCTGGAGATGGACCTACGGTGCCCCCGGTGGCCACGGCCATGTCCTTCAGCTGGTTCTTCCTGTTGTCACCGAAGCCTGGAGCCTTCACAGCGACCACCTGAAGACCGACCTTCAGCCTGCAGGAGGAGGATGGTTCATGTTCACTCCTGGTTCTGGCTCTAGTTTCAGTTTGACATGATGAGAACAAACCCATCGTACCTGTTGAGGACCAAAGTGCTCAGAGCTTCTCCGTCCACGTCTTCGGCCACGATGACCAGCGGTTTGCGGTGCTGGTTGGCGATTTCCAGAGCAGGAACGATGCTCTGGACGCTGGAGATCTTCTTCTCGCTGAGCAGCAGGTAGGCGTCCTGGAACTCACACTTCTGACCTGGAACACAGAAAATAGATTCAACACCAGAGTCTGACTGAAAAACATGTTTAGAACCAGAAACGACCCAAGACCACGTTTAACAGCAGGAAACCTGAAACCCATCAATCAGAACATCCAGGTCCTGGACATCCTCCTGGTTTCGATCATAGCATCTGGTCTTGGTGGAGCTTCTAGAAGACGTTCCACCTCTCATCCAAGAGGCTTCAAGTCTCTTAGATGAGAGGTGGAACGTCTTCTAGAAGCTCAAGCAGCTTATTGACCCATGACTGTGTGAGGAAATGTGTTTATGAGATTTTTCAAGGGTTTTCAAGGAGTTTGAGGTCTTTCAGAAGGTATTCAAGGTCTTTAAGAAGATTTTTTGAAGTCTTTCAGGAGGTTCTTGAGGTCTTAAGGGAGGTTTTTGAAGTCTTTAAGTAGGTTTTTAGGGTCTTTAAGGAGGTTGTTGATGACTTTAATGACTTATTCATGACATTCAAAGACATATTTGAGGTTTTGAGGTCTTCAGGGAGGTTTTTGAGGGTTTTATTAAGGATTTAGGTTTTCAAGGTCTTTCAGGAGTCCAAGACGAGAGGTGAAACATCTTCAAGCAAGTCCAGATGCTATGATTGAAACTACGAGGACATCAGAATAAAGGGAAGGTTGGAAGGTTTTGGACTAAGAGACAAAACAACCACAAAGAGAAGCAAAATGACCACAAAGACACAAAACCACAACCAAGAGACTTAAAACCATCATGAAAAGAAGCAAAACGCCAACAAAGCAACACAAGAAGAAAAGGACTAAGTCAACATTAATTAACCAGCTGTACGTTCGGTCCAACCTTTGGCAGTGTTGATGAAATACGGTGAGATGTATCCGCGGTCGAACTTCATTCCCTCGATGATCTCCAGCTCGTCGTGGAGCGTCTTCCCGTCCTGAGGCAGAAGAACAAAGATCATTACAGACTTCACTCTGAAGGAGTTGATCCGAGTCTCTACAGCTGGAGGCCAAACCCACCTTGACAGTGATGACTCCTTTGCGACCGACCTTCTTCATGGCGTTGGAAATGATGTTTCCGATCTCGACGTCTCCGTTGGCTGAGATCGTAGCGACCTGAGAGACCAGGACCAGATCATTACTGGAGGTTCTGTTCAGCTGCCGCAGCAGAATCAAGCAGAGGCATCATGTCTGTACCTGAGCGATCTCCTCGGGGGTGGTGACCGGCTTCGACAGCTTCTTCAGCTCATTGATGATGGTTTCCACGGCCATCATGACTCCTCGGCGGATCTCCACCGGGTTGGCTCCCTTGCTGATGGTGTCGAAGCCCTCCTTGGCGATGGCCCGGGCCAGCACGGTGGCCGTGGTGGTGCCGTCGCCGGCCTCCTCGTTGGTGTTGTTGGCCACGTCCTGCACCAGCTTGGCTCCGATGTTCTTGTACTTGTCCTTGAGGTCGATGCTCTTGGCCACCGTCACGCCGTCCTTGGTGACCTTCGGGCTTCCCCAGCTCTGCTCGATGATGACGGTGCGACCCTGGAAGGAGGACGGAGGCCAAAAAAAATAGTTTTTAGGACTGGAGGACCTGCTAAACACACAGTACCTTAGACCTGAGTGCTATGCTATGCTATGCTATGCTATGCTATGCTATGCTATGCTGTGGACGTCTGCGCTCTCTATAGAACAGGAACAGTAAATGAAGCCGGTACCTTGGGGCCCATGGTGACGGCCACAGCGTCGGCCAGCAGGTCGACTCCCTGCAGCATCAGAGCTCGAGCGTCGGCGCCGAACTTGACGTCTTTGGCGTAACACCTGGTCAGGTGAGGGGCGAGCGCTCGGCTCACCGGCCTCACCTGCCTCATCACTGTGGCCAAACGAAACATGTCTGAGGAGGAAACACATGAGACGGATGATGAATGAATAAATGAACCAGAGGAACCTTTAACTGGACGTTTAGAAGGCAGTCTGATGTTTTCTGTGTTAACTGCTCCCCCAGTGGTCACAGCTGGTATTACAACAAACCAGCTGCACATAAAGATTATTTTATTATCAATCATTCTGCCAACATCTCCAAATTATTAATGCATTTATCAGTTGATCAAATACAAAAAGAACTACATGAAAACATGTGAGCAGAACTTCAGAGTCCAAAGGACAAATTAAAGTTGATGATTTAACGAGTCGAGTCCAAAGACGATCAACACCAAACAGAACAGACAGAACATGATCCTTTAAAGAAGCTGTAAGGTGGTTTTTGATCTTCATAAAGTGTCTTTAAAGAGTTCAGTGGTTCTAAAAATGATAAACATCCTGAGGACAAACAGCTCAGACCAGTCAGGAATGACTGACTGGCTTCAGATCAGACGATGACATCATGACATTAAAACATTAAATAAAGACGTTACATTCAGCGTTTTACTAGATCTCATTTCAGAGTCGGAGCTAAAGTCTAACCAGTAATGTAGAACTCAGCAGCTTTAGTTAGTCAGCAGCAGCATCTGTTCAAGTAAAAATCATAGTTATGACAGTTTTAGCTCCTCAGACGTCTGGATTTAACACTTTAACTCATAATATAAGGCAGAAATCTGAAGAGTCACAGAAAGTGTTTCAGAACTTTGGTTGTTTACAGGAAGTCAGCATCAGTCCAGGTTAAATATTGACTCATTCCACTGAGTTTCATAACATTTTAGTCACTTTCTGAGTACAGAAGCTGCCTTTTCTCTCTGGTTTAGTGTTTATAATGTAAAATCTGACATAAGCACGACCCGGTCAGTAGATATTCTTTTATTGAGTTCAGACGTCTGTCAGCGTTGTGGCTCTTTTTAACTGGTGCAAAGTATTTTAATCTTAAGTTTAACAGACTGTTTTTATGTGTGAGTAGAGAACCAGTCTGATCTAATCCATTCAAACTGAGTGTGATCTGGCCGAAGCTCCCCGACAGACTCTTACAGACTGATCCAGAACCTGCAGCCAAAAGAAAGAAGCTGAGGTCTGGACGGGGTCCTGAACAGAACCAGGACAAAGAATTTGATCTGTAAACCGTCTCATTAGGATTCAAGGTTCTTTACTGTCAGACCAGCAACATGTTCAGGTCCCAGTTATAACAGTAAAAATATAAAAATAAAGAAAGATTACAAGCAGTAAAACAACATACAAGCAGATAAACATGCGTGTGAGAAGCTGTGAGGTAGATGAAGCAGCTGCAGGTAGGTGGAGGACAGGTGAAGCATTTTAACTAATGAAGCTCATTTTTATGCTGTATGTGAGTTTGCATGTTCGTTTCCACATGACAGAAGCACATGTGTGACTATTAGCTACATGATCAGGTCTGTATGGAGACACGGAGCCTCCCAGTCCTCTAAATGTCCTCTGGTTCAATGTTCTGACTGAATAAAACCCCTCAGGCCTCTGATGGAGGCTGGATGATGAAACTTCTCCTCCTCTCTCACTTCCTGCTCCCCCACGTGTGTCTCCAGGTCGCGCGTCACAAGGTCAAATTGTAAAAGCACGCGAGGAGCGGATCCATCCATCAGCTGTTTAACGGTTCAAACCTTCAACCCTCCGGTCTGAGAGCTGCAGCCCGACACGCTGCCAGGAATTAGACCCCCTCTGCTTTTTCATTCAGGCTCTTAATTAACCTGCTAGTTTGATCAGTGAAGTCACGAGTCACGACCCTCCCGGCTCAACCAAACCACCTGGTTACGGTTAAACGGCTGGTAGAGGAGCAGTGCAGCTGGTTAAAGCCCACGCTGGCAGGTGAACACGCGTGTCCTTGCAGTTAGGAGGAGAAAGGTTTAGCTAGTAGCTGTTAGATTAAAGCCCGCCGCCTCCTGACGAGCTAAAGCTGCTAATAAAAGAAACCGCCGCTCAGAAACACGCAAAATATAAAGTTTAGCTGTTTGGTTCTAAATGTTTAAAGTGTCTGGACTCACCTGTGAGGTAAAAGCTGCTACAAGGTCTGCAGACGGAATGATATAAGGACAGAGAGGAGGAGGAGGACAGCCGTGTGGAGCTGCGGAGACAGCACTGCACATGGCCTATCACATCCGGGTAATTTACCGGCCCGCCCCCGGAACCTGTATATGCCAATCATACCGCAAATAAATTCTTTATTTTAATATTTCCAACAAAGAAACTTCCCTCAATCATCTTAAATATGATTATCCATGAAATGATGTTTCGTCGTTGTGCGTTTTTGATCTGTTGTGATAGATTCAGTCATTAGTTATGCATCTATGCTCGCTCCCGGGCGGACGGTTCCAGAATTTTCTCGTGTGCCATTGGAGGAAAAAACAAAGGTCAAAGGTGACGTTGTGCAATATTACCTGAACTCTGAATGCGTTTGTTTGACATAAAACACCCGAAATACGGTTTCAAACCTCCTGAACACGTTCTGCTGCATTAAATGGTGAATATGTGAGACTAAAGCGGTGTTTTGTAACCAGCTTCCGGTGTTCTGGAACTTTCTGTCAGGACGGACAAATCAGGGCATCAGTGCGCATGCGCTTTCCTGAAATTTCCTCACGTGGAGATCTCCCCCTCCAGTGTGTCACATCCACGCTCCGTGCAGACCCACGCCGGCTCTCTGACCTCCCAGACGACCAGAAATGGTAAGAAGACAAAGATAAAACCTGGTTTTAATTCTCCTGAATCCACGCAGACACCAGAGACACGCAGCGGCTCGTTTAAACCTTTAACTCTGTTTATTTCTCTGCATCTGGCTAACAGCAGCTAACCGTGCTAGCTAACGCTTTCACATCCATCCGCAAGGTCAAGCTGCTGAGGAGCAGACAGAGAACTTTTACCTGCATGTTAATGTTTGTCTGAGATGAGAAGAAAACTAAAAGTCAGAATAAACCGCAGGTTAACGGAACTAACGTTAAACATGCAGCTGCAGCTACGAGCTGGATGTTAGCTGATGAAACAGGCTAATCATTGAATTTAAATGTACCTTTAATTCATTCAGTCATTCATTCATGATGGCAGCGAGCAGCAGGTTCAGGTTCACCGTGTTGCTCAAGGGCACTGACCGGGGATCGAACCCGCGACCATGACATCTGTAGACGAGCTCCATCAGTGCTGCTGCTCAATATTCAGATCAGAGAAAGTATATTTAGAGTTTAAAACGAACAAAGAGCAAACAGAAAACAGGACAGAGTCTGAAAAATCAATACATGTAAAATACAAAAGAACAGCAACCTGTTAAATCAAATACTAAATTATATTATTTATAAATAAATATTATATAAATATTAAAACCACTAAGAGCAACTTACAACCTGTTTGATTTGAAGATAAGACAGAACTTTATTGATCCCAGAGGAAATTCTTGTAACAGATGCTGGTGAGAGAGATTACAGTAACATGAGAATAAAAGTGGAATAACAGAAAGATAAAAGTAAAAATAAAGATACACAAGTTAAAGTATAACTAGAATAAAGTAAGGAGGAATCCTGGCAGTGATTCTGAAGCTGTTATTCCACATACTGCAGAGAAAGTCTGATGACGGATGGTGTTGATGGTAGAAAATCCTTCCTGTCATCTGTTATAAATATAAAACAGTAAAAGCAGCTCCTGCTGCCTCAAAGACATGATCCTCTTCTTCTGTACCGACCAGCCTCCATCATGGAAAGGTTCAGAGCCTCTGAGACGTAGAGAAGTTCTGCAGAATCACACATGACTTCTTAAAACCTTGAAGAGCCTGAAACCCCAGGTCTGTAACAGATGCAGGTCCAGTTTGACACCAGCACTCTGTGGTATCAGGAGGTCTGCAGCAGCCAAAGTATTTACTGGAGTATTTTACTTCTAGAGGCAAATACTGGACTTTTATTTCAAATGTAGTTACCAGCTTAGTCAACAAAGTACTTTACTGTAACACTTTACTGAGTAAAGTAGTAGTACCACTGTGTAGAAGTATTATTACATCATGCAACCAAATAAAGGTACATATATTTATATACTATGTGTACTCCAAGTATTAAAAGTTTTATGCATTACAGAGAATTTTAAAATATTTACTATTAATAAACTTGATTCCAAATAAAGTATTAGTTTAGTGTTGAAGGCAGTAAAAGTGTGACTAGTTTATATTTAATAATCTGTAAAGGAACTAAAGCAGTAAAATAACATTAGCGTGTAAAAATGTACAATATTTGTAGATGGGTAGAAATATAAAGTTGAACTAACAAGATATTAGCTGCAACTTCAGCCTAATATAGTTAGCTGCTACATTAGCCTAGGCAGGCTAAGTTTAGCTCCTGTGTTAACCTAAAAAAGCTCATTATTTAAAGCAGAGAATATCAGCAGCTACTTAAACAAGGTCATGCTAGCTGCTACATTAGCCTAAACCAGCTAATGTTAGCAGTTATGTTAGCCTAAACCAGCTAATGTTAGCAGTTATGTTAGTCTAAACCAGCTAATGTTAGCAGTTATGTTAGTCTAAACCAGCTAATTTTGGCTGCTATGTTAGCCTAAAAACAACAAGTTTAGCTGCTGTGTTAGCCTCATCAGAAGCAGAATTCTTTTATTGTCATTGTCCAAAAAAAGCACAACAGATTTTGAATCAAGATCACATTAACCGCTAAGCCACCCTTACCACGCTAATGTTAGCCTAAATGTTAGCCCAAACAAGGTCACATTAGCTGCTATGCTAGCTTAAAGCAGTTAATGGTAGCAGCTAAGGTCAGCCGCTGCAGTAGCCTAAACAAGATGCATAAAGAGAGATGTTACTAAGCTTCAGTATTATTTAGTTCTTCAGACACAAACATCAGAAAGATTCCAGATATTTTCAGGTTTAACTTTGTTCAAACTTAGTTTTTTTATTTGGTGAAAAAGTTAAACATTTGTGAATGGATGTGTTGATGAGAGGTTTAATGAACTGGCTGTTGGCAGCTCAGGAGGCTGATGGTTGGAATAAATCTAACTGGTGCAGAGAGACGCTTCTGGAAACTGGTCTAACTGGCCTCGACTGTTATCTGAATCTGAACCTGGAGGACGTTTGATCAGAGGGGAGGCCTCGTCCTTGTCCTGCCTCAGGGCCAAACCGGCACTGGGAACCCTCCTCCAGTCCTCTTACTGGGACCAGTCCTCCTCCAGCTCCTCCTCCAGTCCTCTTACTGGGACCAGTCCTCCTCCAGCTCCTCCTCCAGTCCTCTTACTGGGACCAGTCCTCCTCCAGCTCCTCCTCCAGTCCTCTTACTGGGACCAGTCCTCCTCCAGCTCCTCCCAGTCAGCCTTCACCCAGAGGTCACCCATTCATCTGCTGTTATCAGCTGCTGTCGTCCTCGTGACTGAAATGTTTCAGAGAGGTTGAGTTTCTCAGTAACTGATTGACCAGAGCCTCCAGAAACCCTCCAGTCTAACTCTGATAACTAACTGAGAGGCGATGAATCATCTGAGTTTAGTCTCATTCAACTGAACCACAGAAACACAAACATGTTTCCAAACTGAAGCATCAGATCATGAGACGACGTCCAAACAGAGCCGATGGAGTCAGACTGACGTTAGATAAGAACCTCATCAGATTAAACATCCAGACATCAGCTAGAGTCAGTCTTTGTAAAATAAGATGAAGGAATAAATGAGTAAATGAGAGCAGAGTAACTAAAAGCCTTGAGTTGAGTCAGGATCCTGTGGTTGGTGGTTCTGAGTGTCGGCGTCTCCTAACGGTCTGCGTTCTTTTAACAGGCCTTCAGAAAGTTCCTGCCGCTGTTCGACCGGGTTCTGGTGGAACGCCTGATGGCCGAGACGGTAACGAAGGGCGGCATCATGCTGCCGGAGAAGTCTCAAGGAAAGGTTCTGCAGGCCACGGTGGTGGCGGTCGGACCCGGATCCGTCAACCAGGTAGGAAGTGACGGCCAGGTGGAGTCAGAGCTCCGTCTGATGACATAGCTTAAGAAACTGCTAGAACATATTAACTGTTAACTCTGAGCAGGTTCTGCTGTTCTCTGACTCATTTTAACTCACTGTGCTTCATTTTTCACTGCAGTCTAGAATGAAGATGTTTTAATTAATGAGACTTGTGAACATTGTTCTCTCTGTTTGTACAGTTTCTGCCTCTAATGAGTCATTTTAGGGAGTTTTTCTACGTAAACATGTTTTTTCATCCTACTGGCTGGTTTGGGGTTAAATTTTCAAAATAAAAGTCTAAGTTCACCTGAGAAATACTCCAACCAAACCAGCCGGCAGTGGACTCAGTCAGTCATTAAGTAAATATGTTTAAATAAATTAAATATACTTGTTCAGTTACTCAGCTTTAGCTCCTGCTTTAGCCGAAACGTGATGATGCTAATCGCTACGCTAGCTAAACAACATGACAGAACTAGAGCAGGTTAGCGGCTACGGTGTTGTATGAAGGTTTAAATTCTCCTCGTCTCCTCAAGATGCATTTCAGACATGTAAAGAACAGGAAGACGCTAAAGCTAGCATCATGACCAGCGTTAGCTTCTGTTAGCTCAGCCACGGCTAATGTCTGAAGAACAAGATGCGCTGGTGTCGTTATGATTGTCTGGTTCCAACAGCTGATAGACATGAAGCTGCAGTGTGTCGTTAACTCCTGGCTGATGTTGTTTGTTTGTTTGTTTGTTGTGTACCTCCTGTGTGTTGTTGTTTGTTTGTTGTGTACCTCCTGTGTATTGTTGTTTGTTTGTTTGTTTCTTGTGTAACTCCCGTGTGTTGTTGTGCTTCCAGAAAGGCGACGTCCAGCCGATGAGTGTGAAGGTCGGGGAGAAGGTTCTGCTGCCGGAGTACGGTGGAACCAAGGTGGTTCTGGAGGACAAGGTACGGCCGAGCTCCAACCAGAACCTGTTCAGGTGTTTGTTCTGCTCCTGGCTAACGTTGTTCCTCTTCCTGTCTGCTGCAGGACTACTTCCTGTTCCGTGATGCCGACATCCTGGGGAAGTACGTGGACTGAGTTTGTCTGGCCGCTGGAGGAACCTCGGCTCATTAATGTCTGTGTTTCTTTTTTATGTTGCTGCAAATTGTAAATAATTCTAAAGACGTTTTGTTACAGTAATAAAGGTGAACTCATGATTCAGATTCCACTTGTCCTGCTTCGTTTATTCCAAATTGAACCTGTAGATCTTAAGTTTTATTTTGAAGAGGTCTTAGGGCCAACAGATGCAGCCTAGTGAGCTGAAGGTTTATTATAGCAGTAGAGGCTCTCATTAGGCAGCTGTCCTTCACTCATGTTCTGTTCTAGTAGCTTGTTGAAGCTGCAGCAGACCGGAGCTCAGTTTAAACAGCTAGGATCAAAACGTGCAAGTCAAACCTTCACAATAAAAGCACTGTTGACTGAAATCATAGGATGTTTGATATCACAGATAAGAGTCTTGAGTGAGTTCCTGTAGCTTCACATACAACAGACTGGTGGAACTGATGGTCCAGAACTTGATGGAGCATCTTCAGGTTTTAAGGTTTCTTCAGGTTAAAGCTGTTTATTGAGGTTTCTGTAGATCCACAGAACAAACAGCTGCTGGTTCGTCTGGTTTCATCTCCAGACTGTAAACAGAATAAACATCTTAAACTTCTTGTAGCGACTTCAGCAAAGAAGAGTCACTGAGGGACGGAGGTTGGGTCCGACTGTACGACGCACTGAACTAAGAAAAAACAAACTGACATTTTTGAAAGAATGAATTTAACCTTTTATTAAAGAAAAATATGATCAACTCATAATCAAAGCAATCACAGCGATCTAAGAACAACAGTGGTCAACAAAAGATACAGCAACCCAGCTCAAACCCCCCCCCCCCAAACAAAGAGATGAACAGGTGAGTGGATGAATTTATACCATGTGACCTGCTGTTCCTCTGCATCATCATCACAAAACAATGATCAATATAATCCCTAACTTTATAATACATCCTACTCTTCTGTCTCCTGTAAATAGGCAGCAGGTAGAACCAGAATGTGTCTGAAGACTTTCTGCTCGTGATCAGATCAGATTTATTCAACCAGCGGGTTTTAAAACAGCTGGAGACCAAAGAGCTGCTCAGCTATCAGACTGAAGTCCAGACAGAACAGAACAGAACAGAACAGAACAGAACAGACGTGTAAAATCAGTCCATTAAAAATACTGAACAGTTATCAGGTCACATTCTAATTAAAGCCCTTTAAAGACCTTTCAGACATAATTGTAGGAGTCATTTGTTTTCATCACTGGCATTATTGTTTAGATATTTTTGTTGCACTATTAGGACACTTGGTGGCAGTAATTAGACACAGGTCATATAAGAGGAGAGGACAGGTAGGGGAGAGCACACAGATCTCACCAGACCATCCAGCAGAACCACAGACAGACAGAACTCTCAGTAAAACCCTGGTATGTTCATCTTTTGCTGTCATCAAATAAACCATCAACTAAACTGCAAGCAGAAACTGGAAACTCTGTTTATGGTCCTGGGTCAGTTCACTCTGCTCCACCTGTGTAGTGATGGCAACAGTCATTACAATAATAATCATTAATGAACATGGACTTCCTGGGAGTCTTCTTTAAGGCGTCCATGGAGGAGGAACTCTTCATCTTCAGATTTAACACCAGAACATCTGCTTGTATGACGTCATTATGACCCAGTGAATCAGTTATGAGGAAACATCCTCCTGGTTTCAGTCGTAGCATCTGGACTGGGTTGAGGTTCTAGAAGACGTTCCACCTCTAGTCCAAGACGAGAGGTGGA
Organism: Dascyllus trimaculatus; assembly: GCA_024666655.1. NCBI lineage: Eukaryota > Metazoa > Chordata > Actinopteri > Pomacentridae > Dascyllus > Dascyllus trimaculatus. The sequence continues at coordinate 1,047,938 of CM045456.1, forward strand.
CCGTCTTCTAGAACCTCTACGATTGAAGCTACGAGGACGACCGTGACCTGGATGGATCTCCACAGACATGGAGGAATCCTCCTCTGTGAAAACATGCTTCTGTACAGAGACACCATCCGTCTGCTGGAGACATGAAGCGGATCGTTGAAGGATCAGGTGTCTGTGATGTTAATGTAAAGGAATCAGACTGATCAGATGTATTGATCCTCCTACAGCATCATGAAGACCGTCTGAGTCACATGACGTCCAGAGACATGCAGAGAACTGGGATGATGGATGTGAGACCAGAGTTCTTGGTGATGATTCAAGCTCAGACCTGTTCATTAAAGACTCTCAGTGTGTTTTAACAGAACCTGTCAGTGGTAACAGAATGAATGATGATGGTCAGATATGAACATGGAGCTCCTCAGCGACCCGTCAGTGAAGATCTCCTGGTTCTTCAGGGTCTCTGTGTCCCTCCTCAGTCACCTGCTGGTTGTTCTGCTTGTCCAGTGTCTGTCCATCCGTCTGTTTGTGTCTATTTGTTGTCCTGTGTTTCTCCTCTGTCACCTGGTTGTTGTCGTCTGTCTCTTCTCCTTTTCCTGTTGTTTTGTGTCATTTTGTTTTGTCCTGTTGTGGCTCTGCTGTGTCTGTCAGTCGTCTGTAGTGGTTCTTTGTCTCTTTGTAGTCCTTTAAGCCTCTCTGTAGTCTCACTGTGTCTCTCTTTATCGTCATTTTACATCTTTCTGTTGTGTTTTTTGTCTGTTTTGTGTTGTTTGTTGTGTCTCTTTGTATATTTGTAGGTCTGTCTGTGGTCTTAGTGTGTCTCTTTGTCATCGCCCTGAGTCTGTCTGTGTTGTTCTGTAGTTGTTGTGTGTATTTGTAGTCCTGTTGTGTGTATTTGTAGTTTTGTGGTTGTGTGTATTTGTAGTTCTGGTGCTTTGTGTATTTGTAGTTTTGTGGTTGTGTGTATTTGTAGTTCTTTTGTGTGTATTTGTAGTCCTGTTGTGTGTATTTGTAGTTCTTTTGTGTGTATTTGTAGTTCTGTTGTTGTGTGTATTTGAAGTTCTGTTGTGTGTATTTGTAGTCCTGTTGTGTGTATTTGTAGTTCTACTGTTGTATGTATTTGTAGTTCTTTTGTGTGTATTTGTAGTTCTGTTGTTGTTTGTATTTGAAGTTCTGTTGTGTGTATTTGTAGTACTGTTGTGTGTATTTGTAGTTCTATTGTTGTATGTATTTGTAGTTCTGTTGTTGTATGTATTTGTAGTTTTGTAGTTGTTTTGTGTCTGTTAGTGACTCTGACTCGGACCCTGTAGGATCCTTCTGTCTCTATAAACATGTGAACTAAATGCTGTATTATCCGGTACTGACCCGGGTTATTTTCCGGTCCTGACCCGGGTTATTTTCCGGTCCTGACCCGGGTTATTTTCCGGTCCTGACCCGGGTTATTACCGGTCCTAACCTGTAAACTGACTCGGGCTCGTGGTACCGCTACATCAGCGCTGCTGACGAACATCCGGGTATTCTGTCGAGATGGTCATGGCGGAGGGTACTGCAGTTCTCAGGAGGAATCGGCCTGGAACCAAGGCAAAGGTGCGTTTCTACCCCGCAGGGAGCCCTCAGTGGTGCCGCAGAAAGGCCCTCATGACCCGGGGACGCTGCCCCGTGTCCTGGAGCTGTTTTACGGCTCGTATGTCGCCGGCAGCTCGGCCGCAGACAGCGCACAGGAAGGGCCCGACCTGGACGCGGACAGCTAGCTAACGTTAGCTCCGTCTAGTTCCTGGAGTAGCGACCGTCGGCTCTGGCTCTGTGTTAAAGCTCCGGGTGTAAAACAGTAGTTTGGACATTTCTAAAGTAAATCCGGTGAAGACGGTCTAACCACGGTCCTCCTACACCAGCACTCAGCCGTCTCGGTGTGAAACCCGGGGTAGCTTGGCAGGAAGCAGCCGCGTCCCAGCTGACGTTATCATGCTAACTAGCTAGCTAGGTAGCTTAGATAAATGTAGATAAATCAGGGCTGCTAGCTTCAGCTGTAACGTTTTCTCTCTGAAACACTTTCTAGTGACCAAAATTCGAACCCATAGGTAGCTAGTGAGCCACTGCTATTGTCCTAAACCGTGTTTGTCTTGCTTGACACCGTGAAAAACTCCAGGCTGGTTAATTACTGTTATTACCGTCAGCTGACAGCTAGCTGATGTAGCTAACTGTGGCTAACTGACTGACTGACTGACTGCTGCTAAATCTGTCTGCAGGATTTCTACAACTGGCCTGATGAATCATTCGAGGAGATGGACAGCACCCTGGCAGTCCAACAGGTGTGTTCATGATGTGTGTGTGTGTGTGTGTGTGTCTGACTGCCTGTGTGTTCACATGTTGTGTGTCTGTGTGTGTTCACATGTTGTGTGTCTGTGTGTGTTCACATGTTGTGTGTCTGTGTGTGTTCACATGTTGTGTGTCTGTCCCACCTGTTTATAGCTGTTTGTTGGTCTGTAGATGATCTGAGCTCAGAGCTGGTAGCAGTTTATTAAAGCTACTAGTGATTAAAAATGATTTGACTGTCTATGTGATGTTTATGTGTGTAACGGAGGTAATATTACATAAGATTTAATCTAATCAAAGGATTTTCACTCGGTAACAATAGTAAATAAACACTGAAGCCGTTTTCAGACATGAGGGAGGTTCTGCTGCTTCGTTGATCTGTTAATTTTATCATTCAGACATACTTTAATGTTCCCCACAGCTTCATCCACACACCACAGTCACAGAGAACCACGGTGTAATATTTCTCATACAGTCTGGCCAAAGCAAATCTAAATAAATCCATTTACCGATCAGATAACTTATGATTTCCTACCCCTCAACGTTCTGTCCATGTGTGAAGATAATCTAACTACTACAGCAGTAAAGTATAAACATTCTAGATCATTCAAGATCAGGACTCAACCTGCTGCTCTGTAACTCCTGATTTACCTGTGACTCTGTGTGACGACTCACCTGTTCTAATTATTAGTAATTCCTGAAGTCCTTGCTGTTGTGTATAAATGTGTTCGGTTATCTCTTAATGGATCCTGCTGCTGTCACGGACCGGTTTGAAGCAAGACAATGTTCTACAGACCGATCATCAGACAACGATGATGGTCCATAGAACATTGTCATGCTTCAAACCGGTCCGTGGTGCAGAAAAGGTTGCAGACCGCTGAGTTAGCATGTCTGAGGTGTGGCTGGTGAATAAACCAGTGTTATTTCTAGAAGCAGATTTGAGCTGCCCATGAATGAGAACATGTTACCTGCTGCACTCTGGAGCTCAGCCTTATTGTTTAACAGCCACACCTTGTTTGATTTGCAGCTCCGATGACTCAGGCTTTTGTCTTTCATCACAGGTTTAAAATCCAAGACACGGTGGATTTTAAACTGAAGCTTGACTTCAAAGAGTTGCATCACAAATCGAATCATAACACTCAGATGATTCAGGTGTTCACAGTAGAATAACTACAGTTAATCCAGACAGGAGACTCCTGTGGTGGAACTGTATGAAGCTGTGTTATGGACACGTCCAGGTGAAGGGATGAACACTGCAGGGACTGACTGAGGTTCACATGCGTGTTTTTTCTGTTTCAGTACATTCAGCAGAACATTCGGTCAGACTGCTCCAACATCGACAAAATCCTGGAGCCTCCAGAGGGTCAGGATGAAGGCGTGTGGAAGTACGAACACCTCAGGTAACATCTCTGGTCACAGCCTCAGACTGGTCTCCTGCTATCATGTTGTTGGTGTCTGAATCCTAGTGACTCCCCCTTCAAGCTGCTCTGTAACGTTAAAGTAATACTGGAGCCGGAGTCCATTTCCAGAGTGGTGTGATGATGCATGTATTAGTCCTGGAGAGCTGAAATCGTGACGTCATGTCTGAGATTTGTCTTTCATCTGAATCAGCTCCTTCACTTCGCTGTCCTCATCCTCAGATCAGCCGACTCCACTGCAGCCTTTGATAGAAGAACCTGGAGCGTTTGTGATTTTAACTCGTTTAAATGTGACTCTGCTTTCTGTTAACTGCTGCTGTTGGATCCTTTTGCAGGCAGTTCTGTCTGGAGCTCAATGGATTAGCTGTAAAACTGCAGGTCAGTCTTTTAACTCGCTCTATACACAATTTTTTAGTTTTAATTTAAGAAACTGGTCGTATTCTTGTGTTAATATCAGCAGAATGTTTGCTGCTGAGCTCGACGTGCTTCAGGAATGTGTTGTTTGGACTGTGACAGCGTTGGTTTCTGAAAGGTCCTCTCCTACCCCTTCTTCACTGAGCTGGTTCCAGGTCTAGTCCAGAGCCAGAGCCTGACTTAGCTCCACTTCTTTGTGTTTCCACCTCCTAAGCACCGACTCCAGGTTCTATAAACTGGAGCTCAGCAAGCACCAACTCTTTGCTGGTCCAGAGCTAAGCACCGAGTACGTCAGGGGCTGGGGGCGGGGTTATGGTGACCAACCATCAACGGTGGAAAGGGACACACAAGCGCTAATTAGTGTCCTTGTTCTCCAGGACGTCCCTGGTCCCATCACACATGTATTGGAATGACTCCCGGGACACACGGAAGTTTAGCACAAACTGTTGACCTGAAATCCGCTACAGTTGTGTCCCACCAGTAGCGTGATCACGGATGTGTCCAGGCAACAGGAGGACCTCCGCCTCACAATCAGCCTTAAGACCATCTATAGAGATAAACATAGATATTATCATCAACTTACTGCGTTTGTTTAACTGCTATGTAATGGATGCTAGCGTAGTGGTTTTACGGTGACACAATGGCTCCAACTGGACTCAAAGCAAACAGGTTCTTAGGAGGAACCAGATTAGAACCAACTAAGAACCAGAACTAGACCTGGTTCTTCTTGGTGGAGGAGGGGTAACAGAGTGTGTGAAGGTGGAAACCAGCTGTTCTTAGTTCCATAATGTCCTGTAACAGTTGAATCTCAGCAGCTGGTTTATTATCCAGTTGGTTCTCAGTTGACTTAAACCAAAACACAGAGGCTGCAGAAAGACTGTAAATATTATTCTGATGTCTTCATTCAGTCGTCTAGTCACCACATTAAAGATGAATCCACATGATCTGGACAGGGGAGAGGCTCTGATGGTAGAAAAACGCTGGATTCAATCTAATAGTTTATTTATTTCTCAAGACAACGTTCAGTGAATAGTGAACCTGATCAATAATACAAATAAACAGAAGAAAGAAGGTTCCAGGTCCAGAGTTTAGAAACATGGATGCTGAGGTAGCGTGTAGGATGATGGAATCAAACTGTCAGGTGAGGGAAGTGTTTCTAAAGGTGTGAACTCTACCTGCAGAGCGAGTGTCATCCAGACACCTGCACCCAGATGACGGCCACGGAGCAGTGGATCTTTTTATGTGCTGCCCACAAGACACCCAAAGAGGTGAGTCCACAGAGGATCTCAGAGGTTCTTGGTGACATGGATTAAACAGCTGTTCTGACTGATGATGATGATGTCGCTGTTGTTGTTGTCGTCGTCAGTGTCCTGCCATCGACTACACCAGGCACACGCTGGACGGAGCTGCCTGCCTTCTCAATAGCAACAAATACTTCCCCAGCAGGTCAGTTCCTCCTTCAGTTCCTCCTGGTGTGTTTCTGATAAGTATCAGATGAATGAGGGATTCCTGGAGTTCAGCTTGTTGTTCGTCTGTCTGGAGGTAACTCCACCGTTCTGGTTCTCCGTCGCTGCTCCTGTCAGGCAGTAAACAGACAGTTGGTGAACTTAGTGGAACATTCAGCAGCTTAGAGGTTAAATATTGAACGACACCAGATGGACACAAACACAGATACTGACTATTGACCGTGCTGCTGCTGCTGGGTGTTAATAAGCTGAGGATCACATGATCCCGCCTCCGTCATCACTGAGGTTTGAGGTTCTCTGTGTCAGTTTGAACATTGGCGTTATTCCAACATGTCTGACAACAACAGGGCAGCAGATTAATGTATGAATGCAAACCGACACCAGACTCCTGCTGGGGGTCAGATCTCCATGCAGGATGCTGATGATCTTTATCGTCACTGACATGGAGACGTTTCAATCATCTTTTGAACTGACAAACATGTGATTCTATGAACGGATGTTTCTGTCATTAGCTTTTCATCTTTCTCTGAGTCGTTTCTGTCAGGACTCTGCTGAACAGGAGGCTTCAGGTTGTTACCTATTGAACTGGTTTCGTTCCACCTCAGTGACGGTTAACTGGAAACTGAGATGTCTGAAGGAAAACTGGTCGACTGTTTTCTCACGTTTTAATAAACCAGACGACAAAATCAGAAGAAAGAAGTCTGAGTTCTCTGGTTTCAGCTTCTTCCTCTGGTGAACTGATGAACTCTGATTGGTCGGCGACATTTGAGGACGTTATTTTGGGCTTTTGGAAACAACTTAAACAGGAAAATCAGCAGTGAAAGTAAATGTTGGTTGCATCTCCAATCAGAAGCACTCAGAAAGTCTTCAGTCTGTTTTATGATCAAAAGAAGAAGAACCAGAGCCAGAACCTGTTGACCCGTCCCTGGTGAATGAACCGGTTATCAGAGTAGTTTATATTTCAGACACAGAGCAGGTGAAGCTGCTGCCAGTGAGGAACACAGAGGACTGTCCAGATGGAGCATCACTGTTTAGATGCTGCTACCAGCTTCTAGGTTACATCCAGAACATAAAGGACAGAAGCTCAGCTGGAACTGACCAGAATGAAACCAGCCTCATCCCTGGAGATGTTCCACCTGGTGGTGTCCAGAGCTCCGTCTCACTGTCTGTCTGTGTTTCCAGGGTGAGCATCAAGGAGTCTTCAGTGGCCAAGCTGGGCTCCGTCTGTCGTCGCATCTATAGGATATTCTCTCACGCCTACTTCCATCACCGCCAGATATTCGACAAGTATGAGGTGGGTGTTTGAGAAGGTCCATGTTTGCTGTGTTCCTGTCCTGATCAGCTCACACAGGTTCACTTTCTAAACGAGGACGAAGTTAGCATGTCTGCCTCAGAGTCATGTCCAGCTGTGATTGTTGACGTTATTAATGTCTATAAATGTGGTTCAGAGCTGATGGAGGGCTGAGCGAGGAGCTTAGATCAGTCAGTCAGCAGGTTTAAAGTCGGAGTGTTCAGAGCCATGAAGGAGTCTCTATTTTAACCTGGTACATCTCCATGGTAACTGATGCTGTGCAGCCACATCTCCATGGTAACTGATGCTGCGCAGCCACATCTCCATGGTAACTGATGCTGCACAGCCACATCTCCATGGTAACTGATGCTGCGCAGCCACATCTCCATGGTAACTGATGCTATGGAGCTGACCTGGTGAGGAGCAGGTTCTGTTTAGAGTTTAGATTTAAATCGACAATCACATAAATGTGTTTTCATGTTTGGTGCATTTACTCTGCAGGTACTGCAGCTGATAGATCACTGATTAGAGCATTGATTATCTATTGGTGTTTATTACAGAGAATATTCAATCGGTAACATTAATTCCACTTTGATTTGGTTAAAATTGAATAACATCCTACATTATGGGACAGAGTCAGACCTGAATGCACTTCAATACAGCATCATGTTTAAATATATGGAGTTTACAGTTTCAGTGTGCAGCTGTCAGTTATCAATAATCAGCTGCATTGATCAGTTAAATAAATATATTGACACATGATCAGCAGTTCTCTACCAGCATTCCTGGTTTACAGCAGCAGCTCTTTATACCGTCAGACGTTTTTATTTTCCTGTTGGAGGAGGAGACACATGATTGGTCCATTTACTGAAGAAGAGTCACATGACGTGTTAAACTCCTCCTTTTATGTGAGCAGAGCAGAACGTTGAGCTTCCTGTTTGTGTCGTTGTGCAGAACGAGACCTTCCTGTGTCACCGGTTCACGCGCTTCGTCATGAAGTACAACCTGATGTCCAAGGACAACCTGATCGTGCCGATCCTGGAGGAGGAAGTTCAGAACACCTCGTCAGCCGGGGAGAGCGAAGCCTAACAGCTGCTGCCATAAAGGGAGACACATGTAAACACACGATATGTACACCACACATCCTGCACACACACAAACACACACTACAGTGTATCGAGGCTCCTGTAGTCACACTGTCCATGTCCCTCCATCACCTGAGTGTCTGACTGGAAGTGAGGAACCAGGAGTTCAGCGTTGGCTCTGAGGTTCTGCTTCACACTCCTCCAGTAGGAACCACACCTCCACAGGAAGCAGCTCTCAGCTCCTCACTGCTTCCTCCAGCGTTAGCGCCGCGGTTCAGGTAGCTTAGTGTTTCCTGTCAGTTTGAAGCAGCTCGATCCGAAGGTCTGTGGTTGGACTCGATGTGTTCGAGTCCAACCACAGAACCTGCAGCTCAATCAGAAGCTCTGTGGTTGGACTAGAACACATCGAGCCTGTAACATTAGAACCATATTTCACATTATGTTTAATACATGAAGCAGAAAAACATGTAAACTCGAACTGCAGGGACTCTGAGGACTTTCTACTGAAGAGACCGAAGTCTGAAAGGTTTCATCTGTAGAAAGTCCAGCAGCTGTCGGCTCGTTGAAGGTTCACATCCAGTTAAAGTGGTTTCTGTTCCTTCGTTAAGCAGGAACTCCTGACATCAGAAATGGACTCGTCACATTATTTAGGAAGCTCTGACGGTGACTCAGAACAAAACAACCTGACTTCAGTTCTGTTAGCATGTGAGTCCGTGAGGTCCTTGTAGACGTTTGGCTGTTTTCCACTGCAGGAACTTCAGAGCCTCCTTCAGGAGATCAAAGCTCCTGATCAGCCCTGAAACTACTGAGGTTCCACGTTAAACTCTAGAGGACGACACTTGTTCTGGTCCCTCGTTGTTTAGCAGCAGCTTTCTCCTTAATACGCCTTCAACGAGCTAAAGTTCACCACACAGGCCAACAGAACCAACAGAACCCTTCACTGTTCTGACTGAACATCACGGTTTAAAGCCTTCATGTAGTCATTCATGTCACTCCACTGTTTATGGAGACGGGATAAAGAAATGTTCTACCAACCAGCTCCAGCAGAGTCTCGGAGCTTCTCAGATGTTTCGACCCTCAAAGAGGTTCTAGAGGCTCAGTTCTAGAAGTTCCTCCAGTGGAAAGCAGCTCGTTGTGCTGCAGGAGAAACTCTCTGATGCAGAGTTTGACGGTTTGAATTCGTTTTTCTAGAACATCGTCGTTACTTTGAGTCTCCGGAGCCGTTGTTCCTCCGGTCGTTCAGACGTTCTCCGGTGAGTTGGTGCGTCCAGGCGTTCGGTCTGAGCTGCCTCCTGTGGACGTTCTGGTTCGGTCTCCTCTAGCAGCTGGATTTGCAGACCCTCGGTAACCATGGAGACGTGTAATGTTTGGGCCTCCTCTGTACAGAAACCCTCCTTCTTTACTCACTGTCATGTTTTCTGATGGTGCTTCACTCTTCGTGTCTGCTTCTGTTCTCTGCTTGTGTTGCCTGGTTCGGGGCGTCCCATTGAAACGGATCACTAAATTAGCCTGCTGACTTAATAATGCTATTAAAACACAACGTAGATGTGCGGCTTGTGTGGTAGTGAACAAAGAAAACCTTAACCTGTAGCTTCGTACGTGTTCTAGCAGTCAGATCTCGTTTCTCTTGGCCTCTGCTGGGTCCTAGGACTCCTGGGCTAACTCTGATCCTGCTTTGTGACATGACCCCACTTATCACCGAGCTCGATGTGGCCGACGGTCCCGGACAGAGAACAGCTGATCAGAGAGTAAATCCTGAAGGAGGGAACGTCGGCCACATCCAGCATCGGAGCACAACCTCTTCTTTAACCCTCCTCATTAAGTTATTTTGTGGGAGGAGTCTTGTCAATCCAACCCACTTTTTTTTTAAATGGACTAAAAAATTTTGTTACTGTTGACATTTTCATGATGTCTGTTAATAAAAAAGACCTATTATTCAGCTGCACGTCTGGACATGGACTTATTCAGGACACAGCCACAGCTTTTATTTTGAAAAGTCGGCTGTGTTTATGGTGATCATCTGCATAAATACAGAAGTTTAGGACAGAAAAACGCAACAGGAAGCTTCAAACCAAACTTAACTCTGCTCATATTAGAGCTGAACAGGATGAACTTTAGGTCCGGATCATCCTGATGAAGAAGAACAAGATCATTTACACTATAATGTGCTCAGAAATCACTGATGTGTCTAAGAACTGATGCAAAATGTAGAAATCAACAGCAGCAGCTTCTGTGGAGGCAAAAACATGGAGTCGTCCAGGTCGTGGTTTAATCGTAGCATCTGGACTTCCTCAAAGAGGACTCGAGCTTCTTGGATGAGAGCTGAAACTTCTAAACCTACTTAAAGACTTCAGAAACCTCCCTTAAGACCTCAAGAACCTCCTGAAAGACCTTGAAAATATCTAAATCCTTAATAAAACCCTCAAAAGCCTCCTTAAAGACCTAAAATATGTCCTTAAATATCTCAAAAAACCTCCTTGAAGACCTGAAAACCTCAAACCTTTCCTTGAATGTCTTGAATAATTAATTGAAGTCATCAACAACCTCCTTAAAGACCTTAAAAACCTACGTAAAGACTTCAGAAACCTCCCTTAAGACCTCAAGAACCTCCTGAAAGACCTTGAAAATATCTAAATCCTTAATAAAACCCTCAAAAACCTCATTGAAGACCTTAAAAACCTACTTACTTCAAAAATGTCCCTTAAGACCTCAAGAACTTCCTGAAAGACCTTGAAAACCTCTAAATCCTTAATAAAAAAGACCCCAAAAGCCTCCTTAAAGACCTAAAATATGTCCTTAAATATCTCAAAAACCTCCTTGAAGACCTAAAATATCTCAAAAACCTCCTTGAAGACCTCAAGACCTCAAGAACTTCCTGAATGCCTTGAATAATTCACTGAAGTCATCAACAACCTCCTTAAAGACCTTAAAAACCTACTTAAAGACTTTAGAAACCTCCCTTAAGACCTCAAGAACCTCCTGAAAGACTTCTAAAAATCTTCCTAAATATCTTGAAAACCTACTGGAAGACCTTGAATACCTCCTGAAAGACCTCAAACTCCTTGAAAACCCCCTGAAAGATCTCAAACACATTTGCTCTCATTCATCGGTCGATAAGTTGCTCGAAGACGTTTGATCTCTTGGAGGTAAAACGTCTTCTAGAAACTCGGTTAAGTCCAGACGCTACGACTGAAACCAGGAGGACGTCTGAAGCACTTCTTTTAAAGACTCTACTTCTAAAGTAGAACGTTATCTGAAGACATCAGTCTGCTGCTCTTCTTGGTCTTCATGTTTATCTAAAGTCTAGCTCTGGTTTATTCCAGCCTGTTGCGTCTGTCGGTGATCGTTCTCTAGAGGACGACGTCATTAAGACCAGACCTGTTAAAATAAAGCAGAACTACGTGCAGATGTTCAGAAATCAAAACTGGAACGAACACGAGACTCATCATGTGAAATACTGAGTGTTTATTACAACAACAATAATAAAAAACACCAATAATAATGAAGCAAAATGTACAAATGTGGAATATTAATACTGACATTTAGTAAACATCAAACCTTCAGGTATGTGCACCACTGAGACCTCTAGTTAAAGGACTGTCTGTTGTCTGCTGCCTACGTTACCCACAATGCAACCCGACTGGGACTCTGACCTCATCACACTGAAGGCTCTCAGTTGTCCAGGTCACGGTTGTCCTCGTGGTTTCAATCCTAGCATCTGGACTGGCTTGAGTTTAGTCCAGGTGCTACGACTGAAACCACGAGGAAGTTTCAACCTCACAGGAAGGAAACTGTAGTTTCAACCTGCCCGTCTGGATTTGTTTGAGTTTCTAGAAGACGTTTAGGAAGCTCAAGAAAGTCGGGAAACGTCTTTGAGGAAGTCAAGCGAATCCAGATGCTCGGACTGAAACCACGAGGTGACACTGAAAAACAGTTTGGTTTCCTGTAGTGGGTTTAGAAGGAGCTCAGCGATGACGGTCGACTAGTCTGAAGAAAACTATTAAACTGGAGGGAAGTAAACAGGAAGTCCTGCACGTCATCTTCAACATCTGATTCACACCAAACTCAAGGACCCAACAATGGCTGCATTGGGGTCCTTGAGCAAGGCCCCAACATTGGTCCCTTAATTCTTCCTTGAGCAGGAATATTTCTTGCTCAAGGACCCAACAATGGCTGCATTGGTCCTTTAACCTTCCTTGAGCAGGAACAGTTCAGGGACCACTGTGGCCATTGTTGGGCTCCAAAGCAATCAGTGGAAACGGTCATGAAGAGTTCCATCTTATTAACATAAAAGTGATGATCAGAAGGGAACTAGTGGCCCAACGGTGGCTGCATCGGGGTTTGATCCTCTGACCTTCTGATCAGTAGACCAGAGACTGAACCGTTGAGCCGCCACTGTCCTTATCAAACATGGTTCATAAACATCACTAGATCACTTCTGATCATCAGGTTTTATGTTAATGAGCTCAAAGATGGAACTTTCACCACGAGTCTCCACGTCTTTCATATTCAAACATCACATATTATTTCATCTACTCTCTAAATACGACACATTCTGACTCTGACTTTTTAAAACCAGAGATCACTTCAGGTTTTATCTCTAATAGCTCCTCAGATACTGATGTTCAGACGTCCTCAGATCAACCAGACTCCATGGACAGAAACCTGCAGCTGTGACTTTAAAACGTTTAGTTCAGATCTGAATGTTGCAGGAACTAAACTCCTCGACTGTTCCTTTACCTGAGAACCATGAATACAGACCGGTTCAGTCAGAATCTACTTTATCTGCCACCAAACCTCAAACCTCCCAGATCACACCAACAAACTCCACCATCAAAGCACCAGTAGAACCAGTAGCACCTGTAGAACCAGTAGCACCAGTAGAACCAGTAGAACCAGTAGAACAGCAGCCGACATGTTGTGTTTCTGTTTCTGTCCAAGGAGTCTGGAGGTTTGGAGACGAGCAGCTAAACATGGCGTCTACAGTATTAAAGACATGGTGGGTTTAAACCGTCCTCTATGTTTACGTGGTTTAACGTTCAGACGTTTCTCCTCTAATGATAAATAAACTCAGACTGAACCACTAGAGCTCCGACACACTGACCTCACAGCTACACATCCTCAGCCCAGTCCAGCATCCAGACCGTCCCCTTAATGCGTGAAGACTTCAGTCCTCAAAGCTGCTGGACGTTTCTGCAGAGACCAGAGGCTGTAAATGGAACAGGTGAGGCTCAGCCAGCCGTCGGTACCGATGAGAGGATTACTCAGGAGAAGCTGCCGGGTCCAGAACAACAAAGTCGTCTGTTCTGAGTTCTAAGAACCAGAACCTGGATTTAAATGTGTGTAAAGTCTGAATAAACCCTTTTCTCTTATGGCTTCATAAAAACGTCCTTTCAAAGTGCACACCTGTCCTACAGTCTGTTAACGGCGGCTCTGATTGGACGAGCCCCGCCTACATACAGGTGACCTCGGCCTTCCCCTCCTCCTGCTCGAAGCCCCCCTCCTCCAGGTGGGACAGAGATCCGGGGTACCCTCCTCCGAACACCGGGAAGCCCCCGATGCCTCCTGCAGCCGGGCAGAGGTCCTCCGGAGGAGCCGGGCTGCTGACGGAACGGCTGACGGAGCGGCTGACGGAGCGGGTGGAGGCGTCGCTGCTCAGAGAAACACTCTGGAGGCGAAACAGAACAGAACATGGTCCAGGTTAAAGTCAGATCATCCTCTGAACTTCCCTCCACATGAAAGTGACTCTTTTTGTTCCTTATAAAGCCGTGATGACTTTTTACACTGATTCTTATTTACAGGCCGTGAGAAAGTATTTGCCCCCTTCGCTTTCCCACGTTAATGATTCAAACCATCAAACACATGTAAACATCAGACACAGATAACCACAGTAAACACAACATGCAGTTTTTAAATGATGATTTCATGTTTCAAGGATAAAGCCGATCCAAACCTACCTGGCCTTGTGTGGAAAAGTAATTGCCCCCCTTGTTAAATCATCAATTAACTGTGGCTAATTAAATTTTTGTAAAGCTGCTTGAAAACCCTCCAGTGTTGCTGAATTAAAACAATCCTGCAAAGGAAAGTAATGGCCCCCTAAACCCTCAGCTGGAGGAGGCCCAACCAGTTAGCAGGTCTTTAGTAGGGGGCCAGAAGCTCTGGATAGTTTCTTTCCTTACATCATTAAATCATCATGTTGTGTTTACTTTGTCTGATATTTACATGTGTTTGATGTCTGAAACATTAAAGTGCTAAATATGCAAAAAAAATAAGGATCTGAGAAGGAGGCAAATACTTCTTCAGGATCCTGTATCTTGTTACACGTTTTAATCTGTTAAAGTTTACTGTGATGCACTAAAACACCAAGTCAAAGTCCCTGTATGTGAAAACTACCTCCTGATTCTGATCATCAGAACTTTATAAACTCTGGTGGCTTTGAGAAGCTCGTTATCTTTCATCCTAAACAACAAGATGAATGTGTCATGAGGAACATCTAGTAGCTGGAGATACATCCAGCATGGAGGAACATCTAGTAGCTGGAGATACATCCAGCATGGAGGAACATCTAGTAGCTGGAGATACATCCAGCATGGAGGAACGTCTAGTAGCTGGAGACACATCCAGCATGGAGGAACATCTAGTAGCTGGAGACACATCCAGCATGGAGGAACATCTAGTAGCTGGAGATACATCCAGCATGGAGGAACATCTAGTAGCTGGAGATACATCCAGCATAGAGGAACATCTAGTAGCTGGAGATACATCCAGCATGGAGGAACGTCTAGTAGCTGGAGATACATCCAGCATGGAGGATCATCTAGTAGCTGGAGATACATCCAGAATGGAGGAACATCTAGTAGCTGGAGATACATCCAGCATGGAGGAACGTCTTCCTACAACTGATGGGTCTAGAGAGGTCCTGAATATTTAAATGGTACGTAGACTTGTTTTTAACACCCTGGAAACTTGGAAAATATTAGTTGAGCAGCTAAAAAACAAAGTGCAGTTCTCCGTCTGTCCAGCAGGGGTCAGTGTTTCCACACAGAGACATTCATTCTTCACTGAACGTCTCTGTCAGTAATGAGGTGATGGATTTTACTGTTTTCTTATAAAGGATTTACACGTTGAGGAACATCTGGACTTTCTGTTGCAGATATTCACAGAGCAGGAAACTGAAACATCTCATTTACTGTCAAAGTCTCACATTCTGACCTCTACTAGTCTAATAAATAATAAATAAATAGAAACCCAGAACAAGGCTTTATTATATATGACCTGTCTGTGAAGGTCCTCAGTCCTCCAGGTCACGGTCGTCCTTGTGGTGTTAATCGTAGCATCTGGACTAACTAGAAGATGTTCCACGTCTCATCCAAGAGGCTTCAAGCCTTGAATAATTCATTGAAATTGTCAAAACCTCCTTAAAGACCTTAAAAACCTACTTCAAAACTTCAAAAACCTCCCTTAAGACCTCAAGAACCTCCTGAAAGACTTCTAAAATCTTCCTAAAGACCTTGAAAACCTACTGAAAGACCTTAAACTCCTTGAAAACCCCCTGAAGGATCTCATAAACACATTTCCACACGTTCATGGGTCAATAACCTGCTTGAGTTTCTAGTCTTCTAGTTCCACGTCTCCTCTAAGAGGCTTCTGGATGCTGATTGAAACCACCAGGATGCTGAACAGGTAGAAACTCACCTGGTGTCTCAGCTGTCCGGCCGCCTGGCTCCTGATTGGCCGCTGCAGAAACACCACCTGCTTCGTGGCCAGGTTCCCGTCACTGTAAACAGCAGCAGGTCAGAACAACAAACAAACAAACAAACAAACAGCCGTCATCCTGGAGCGGAGGCGAGGACGCACCTGTCGTGTCTGATGATGGGAGTAGGAAGCACACAGGTGAGCAGCCAGCCGAACTCGGCCAGCGTGTGGAGCAGAGGGCCGTAGTCGGTTTTCACATTGGAGCCCTGCAGAGACACGACAGGAAGACACGATGCGTTCAAGGACCTGCTGGAAGTTCAACACCTGATGACCTTTCTCCAGTTTTCACATCAGCGGCTGATGAATGGAGTCACTGTTGGTGTCTGGAAGGAGAAGCTGCTTCCAAAAACACCAGATCAGAGTCGGCCTCCTGGAACCTACAGACAGAACTATCTATGGGACGAGGAGCTAACCGCTACACTGTAAAAAAGCCCCTCCAAAACAAGATAAAATAAACTTATTTCAAGACACTTTTACCTGAAATAAGTGTAAAAATCTGCCAATAGAACAAGTGAACATTTGCTTGGTCAGATTTCTTGAAATAAGACCTGATATTTAGAATATTGAGGTCTTAAAATCAGCAGGGAAAACTTATTTGAAGCTATATTTTAGCAGCATTGTCAAGCTGAGGTGTCTTAGAATAAACCAGACATGATAAAGAATTAAATAGATTTTAGCTTTAATAAGTTTAATGTCAGCTTCTTAATCTGAGATGTGTTCAACTTATTTTAGTTGTATTATCGTGGCTCTTCTCTAGATTTCAGACCATCTTGTACTTGAAATCAGATCACACAGATTAATTGAAGCATTCTGAGATATAATGTCTTCTCACAGTTGGCTAGAAATCCTAATATTTAGTGGTGTTTGACAGCATTTGAAGGTGTTGTGTTTTAGGTGAAGCCAGCTACGCCCAAAAGGAGGTGTTTTAACTCAAAAGCAGACATTAGCTTTGTTTTTTTTAACACATTTTCCACATGCAGCTGTTTTCTGATATGAATTGGTGATTTTCCAATCAAATGCATTTACTTTATTTCTTAAATCCAGATTATTTATCTGATACAAACAACAGCTCAGCTTGAAACATGGATGAAATGAAATGAACCTTGTTTCTGGTAAAATACAACTAAAACAAGATCATTTCAAGATTGTTTGACTTAACAAGATATTTAAGATGCGTTGTCTTAAAACACGTCCCTCCATCTGCTGAAATGTTACCTGGAAAGTGAATTTATCTTAAATCTAGTGGGTTCAGACAATCTGACTAAAAATAAGACGAATAAACTGGTGAGATGTTGAGTTTTTACAGTGCAACCCTCTGACTGACCTCGATGACCGTCCACTGCTCCACCACGATGGTGTCGTTGGCTGGAGGTGAAGTGCTTCTTTCCTCGTACACGAACAGTCCCTCCAGAGACCTCGGCACCGGCTCACCTGCAGCAGAAGACCCAGGTAGTTTAATGGAGACCAGAACCTCCAGGTGGCTTCACCAACAAACAGCAGCAACACAGCAGCAGCAGACGTCAGAGGATGATCATGACCCAGATATTAAATGGGTTCAGATCCCCAGAGATCCTGTAGGACAGAGAACAGGAGGGTTCTGATGCTGCCTGGTGCCACATCCTGTCTATACTATATACCAGAGGTTTTCAACTGGTGGGTCGGGACCCAAAAGCGGGTCGCAAAGCCATTTTTAGAGGGTCGCAGAAAAAAAAGTAGTGATATAAAGTCTTTTATTTTAAAGAACGTGTTTCTTATGACACAGTTTGCTTTCAGTAGCAGGATATTTAGTGGTGACACCAGTCAGCTTTTTGGAGAAATTTGTGCTAAAATGTGTCAGAAATGAACCAAAATGTGCTCAGAATCTGTCAAAATGAGCCAAAATATGCCCAAAATTTGGCAAAAGCGTCCAAAAATGCCAAAATGAGCAAAAAATAAGCCAAAATTTTCCCCAGTTGCATCAAAATGTGTTGAGACTCCACCTAAATACACCTTAATATGTTAATAGGAACAGCAAACTTCAATAATTTGGGTCACGACTGTTATTAATAGAGACATAGTGGGTCCTGAGGCTGGACCAGCTGAGGACCACTGCTATATCCTGTCTATATTATATAATATCTATATGCCATCTGGGACAACCAGACATAGAAGAACCTAAACTCTGTGATAGTTTTTGGTTCTTCTGACTGTAGATCCTCTGATCCAAACGTCCAGCCAGAGGTTCAGTTCATTACGTTTTCATTTGAAATGCATTAAAAAGCTTTTACAGGATTAAAGGTCGTTTAAATCGTGTTTCCATTGAATAATAATGAACCGACCCTTAAAGACGAACCAACAGAGATCAAGTCCAGAAGCTTCCATCAGCTGAAAAACTCAGAGCTCCTCACAGAAACAGTCACTTCCTGTTTTCAGCCTCTGCGTCCATATTTGGACTCGTCTTCCTGACCTCTGTGACCTCACTTCCTGCTCCTCTGCAGACGTCCTTAACCAGCTTCAGTTCTACAGCAGAACACCTGCTCAGGTTCTCCTGGTTCTCCACAGGTAGGAAGTTCCCCCTGATGGAGAACCTCCTCAGCTGTTCTGTGGATTCCAGATGTTGGACTCGGTTTTAAACCCGGTTCTAAACCCGGACTCCAGCATGTTCACATCAGGACTCTGGATCTAAACCTGGTTTTAGTCTGGACCAGGTTTCAGTCTGGTCATGAGCTTGGTGGTTTTGGACTGGATAGACACCTAATTTTAAACTGGTTTTAAACTGGTGTTAGACTGGTTTTAAACTGGTGTTAGACTGGTTTTAGACTGGTGTTAGACTGGTGTTAGACTGGTTTTAATCTGGTGTTAGACTGGTTTTAAACTGGTTTTAAACTGGTGTTAGACTGGTGTTAGACTGGTGTTAGACTGGTTTTAATCTGGTGTTAGACTGGTGTTAGACTGGTGTTAGACTGGTTTTAAACTGGTGTTAGACTGGTGTTAGACTGGTGTTAGACTGGTGTTAGACTGGTTTTAATCTGGTTTTAGACTGGTGTTAGACTGGTGTTAGACTGGTGTTAGACTGGTTTTAATCTGGTTTTAATCT
Source organism: Dascyllus trimaculatus (assembly GCA_024666655.1). Lineage (NCBI taxonomy): Eukaryota > Metazoa > Chordata > Actinopteri > Pomacentridae > Dascyllus > Dascyllus trimaculatus. Next base: position 1,066,741 of record CM045456.1, read on the forward strand.
GGTGTTAGACTGGTTTTAAACTGGTGTTAGACTGGTGTTAGACTGGTGTTAGACTGGTTTTAAACTGGTGTTAGACTGGTGTTAGACTGGTGTTAGACTGGTGTTAGACTGGTTTTAATCTGGTTTTAGACTGGTTTAGAACTGGTTTGAAACTGGTTCTGTCTGGTTTTAGACTGGTTCTGGACTAGTTTACACCGGTTTATTTTGGACCTCATTTTGAACTGGTCTCACACTTGTTTCAAAGCTGGTTTTCGGCTGGTTCTGGACTACTTTCTGGTTTCCTGGGTGATGGTAACCTGGAGATAAAACAACTGTCTCCCTGTTCTGAGTTAATCCGAGCTACGAACATCCGGGTGTCTCTGACCTTTAGGTGTGTCCCAGTAAACGAAGGAGTCCACCAGCGACCAGCCTTTACGGTAGTAGGCAGCAGTCAGTTCCAGCCAATCGGCTTCCAGAGAACTGACCACGTGACCCTTCCTGGAAACGCGCATGGAGAGCGCCCCCTGGTGGTACTGGCAGGCCAGAGAGTCCAGAGGAGCACAGCCTGGAGCCCAGCAGTGGAAGAAGACCAGCAGCCTCAGGTCTGGAGGAGGAAACACAGAACCTAACCGTTAGCTTACCGCTAATGAAGACCAGCTGCTAGTGAAGACCTCAGCGTCTCACCTGGACTGTAGGTGTTCTCCTCGAGCTCTCGGTCTCCAGGTGGGGTTCGTGGAGGTGTTCTTGGGGGGGATCTGCAGCCTCTCTTCGGACTGTGAACCCGTCCGTTAGTGATCCCGCTCACCTGCTGCAGGACCGAACCGACGAACCGAACGCCTCCTCGAGCGCTGCTGTTCACCTGCAGGGGGCGACACCACCACGGACTGTCTGGTTTATCTGAAGGACTTTAGAGGCTCAGAACATGAAATCATCTGGAGACCATTCAGAGTCACCAGCAGCAGGTAAGGTGGTCTATCAGTGGTGGACAGGAAAGATGGCTGACCCGGTCGATGAGCGCCCTGACGGTGTCTCCGGTCAGAGAGTCTCCAGGTAACGGCCACTCCTCCACCCTCAGCACCGGAACACTGTGGCACATGGAGGCCGTCTGCTTACTGGCGACACAAAGAGCAGGCAGAAACCAGCATGAAGGTTCAGGTCCACCTGGTGGATCAGTCTGAGCAGATCAGTGACGACAACCAACACCTGGACGAACCTCCTGCACTGTAAATACTGACAGCTTAAACCCTCCACCACCACATCCAGACTGAGAGACACCGACACCTGGGTCCTAGTTTTAGACAGGTTTTAGTCCTGGTTTTAGACGGGTTTTAGTCCTGGTTTTAGACGGGTTTTAGTCCTGGTTTTAGACAGGTTTTAGTCCTGGTTTTAGATGGGTTTTAGTCCTGGTTTTAGACAGGTTTTAGTCCTGGTTTTAGACAGGTTTTAGTCCTGGATGAAGACGGGTTTTAGTCCTGGTTGTAGACGGGTTTTAGTCCTGGTTTTAGACAGGTTTTAGTCCTGGATGAAGACGGGTTTTAGTCCTGGTTTTAGACAGGTTTTAGTCCTGGATGAAGACGGGTTTTAGTCCTGGTTTTAGACAGGTTTTAGTCCTGGATGAAGACGGGTTTTAGTCCTGGTTTTAGACAGGTTTTAGTCCTGGATGCAGACGGGTTTTAGTCCTGGTTTTAGACAGGTTTTAGTCCTGGTTGTAGATGGGTTTTAGTCCTGGTTTTAGACAGGTTTTAGTCCTGGTTTTAGACGGGTTTTAGTCCTGGTTGTAGATGGGTTTTAGTCCTGGTTTTAGACGGGTTTTAGTCCTGGTTTTAGACAGGTTTTAGTCCTGGTTTTAGACAGGTTTTAGTCCTGGATGAAGACGGGTTTTAGTCCTGGTTTTAGACGGGTTTTAGTCCTGGTTTTAGACAGGTTTTAGTCCTGGTTTTAGACAGGTTTTAGTCCTGGATGAAGACGGGTTTTAGTCCTGGTTGTAGACGGGTTTTAGTCCTGGTTTTAGACAGGTTTTAGTCCTGGATGAAGACGGGTTTTAGTCCTGGTTTTAGACAGGTTTTAGTCCTGGATGAATACGGGTTTTAGTCCTGGTTTTAGACAGGTTTTAGTCCTGGTTTTAGACAGGTTTTAGTCCTGGATGAAGACGGGTTTTAGTCCTGGTTGTAGACGGGTTTTAGTCCTGGTTTTAGACAGGTTTTAGTCCTGGATGAAGACGGGTTTTAGTCCTGGTTTTAGACAGGTTTTAGTCCTGGATGAAGACGGGTTTTAGTCCTGGTTTTAGACAGGTTTTAGTCCTGGTTGTAGATGGGTTTTAGTCCTGGTTTTAGACAGGTTTTAGTCCTGGTTTTAGACGGGTTTTAGTCCTGGTTGTAGATGGGTTTTAGTCCTGGTTTTAGACAGGTTTTAGTCCTGGTTTTAGACAGGTTTTAGTCCTGGTTGTAGATAGGTTTTAGTCCTGGTTTTAGACAGGTTCTAGTCCTGGTTTTAGACGGGTTTTAGTCCTGGTTTTAGACAGGTTTTAGTCCTGGTTGTAGGTTTTAGTTCTGGTTTTAGTCCTGGTTTTGGACCTGGTCTTAGACGGGTTTTGGACCTGGTCTTAGACGGGTTTTGGACCTGGTTTTAGATGGGTTCTTGAACAGGTTTCAGACTGATTTCAAACATTGCTTTGAACGGGTTCTGGACTAGTATCAAACTTGGTTCTGGACTGGTTTTAAACCTGAGTTCGGATCAGTTTTACAAAAATGTGTTTTGTCTTGTTTTGGATGGACTTTGAAAACAATTACAGGCTGGTTTTGGAGCGGACTTCAGAGTGGTTTTGACCTGAATCTGGATGGGTTATGGACCTTGTTTTGGACCGATGTTGGACCTACCTTTGGACATGGTTTTAGACTGGTCTAGAATTTGGTTTTGGACTGATGTTAGACCATTTTAAACTTGTTCTGAAGCGGTTTTAGACAGGTTTTGGACTGGTTTTGGGTATCATCTTGGATTTGGACTAGTTGTGGACCCCATTTTGAGCTTGTTTCAGGCTGGTACTGAGCTTGGTTCTGATCTGGTTTCAGCCTGGAGTCTCCTGGTGGTTTCGAGTCTCCTGGTGGTTTTACTGGTTTTATGTGGTGGTTTTTCTGTAGAGAGTATTTCCACTCGTACCTCCATGTTCTACCATCAGTCCTCTGGCAGTAAAAAGGCTCATCCTAGTTACAGGATCCGACCTATCGGACCTCAGACGTCGGACACACTCGGTCCCTATTGGCTGCTGGGAGACCCTTGTTGTCGGGTGGATTTCCAGCCAGTAGAAATCCTGACATGTCAAAGCTGACATGCTGCCGAGCTGCTATCAGAGCGGAGCATTAAATATGCAGCCGCCTTCATCCATCTTTCATCTCCTTACAGACTGGTGCTGACATTAACACATCGCCTCTTTAAATATGCATGCTGAGGCCTACCTGGGTCTGGGCCGGGCCAGGATGGCTCGGTACAGCAGGCTGAAGGGCAGCGATCGGGTCCGGCCCACCGACAGGATGATGGGGTGTAGAGCGGTCAGGACATAGCCCTGGGTGTAGTAGGGCAGCAGGGCCTGAGGCAGCTCGGACAGCGACGACACGTACTGGACCGTCGGACGGCTTCCTGCAGGGTCAGAGAGGTTCTGGTCAACCTTGGATCAGTGACACAGTTAAAGACTTTTCTCCTTCAGACACCAGGAAAGGAAAAGAAAGGGTTCTGATAGACTGGAGTCAGACCTGGGTGGAGATGTGGTCAAGAACTCGGTTCAGACTGGTTTCAACCGTGGATTTGGACTGGCTTAGATTTGGTTTTAGACAGGGTTCACGCTTGGTTCTGGACATGATTCTAGACCTGGTTTGGAAATGATTTTGGATGGGTTCTGGACCCAGTTTTAGACTGGTTTTAAACTTAGCTTTGAACTCGGTTTGGATCAGTTTTATACTGGTTTCAACCTTGGATTTGGACTGGTTTTAATCTGATTTTGGGTTGGTTTTACACTGGTTTGGAGCTTGATTTTGGATGGACTTGGACCAAGTTTTGAACTGGTTTTGAACCTGGGTTTAGATCAGTTTTAGACTGGTTTTGAACTTGAATTTGGATCTTGCTTTGCTCTGGCCTTAGCCTGGAGTTAGGGCTGGTTTAGAGCTTGATTTTGGATGGGTTTGGACTGGAGTTTGGGACTGGTTTAAGCTTAGTTTTGACCTGGGTTTGGACTGAAGTTGGGGCTGGTTTTAGACTGACTTTGGAGTGTTTTCTACCTGATTCTGGCAGATATTTAAAAATATAAAAACCTTTAAAATGAGCTCAGTGGCCTCGAGGTGTATCAGAATCCTGAATGAAGTCTAGCTTTGTCTCATGTTTACTGTAATCAGGTCTAAATCCTTCAGGTTTGCTGCTTCAAGCTTCTGAACAGTGAGGATTTGTTAAACTGAAAAACTCTGGGACTGTTGAACAAAATGGTTCATCTGAAGAGAACCGGACTTTTTCATTTCACTGACAAAACCAGCAGATGATCCGATGACCAGCTGCAGTTTTCTGGTTCCATCAACGGCTGAAGACCAGTTTTCATAATCTGTCCTGTTCCTGAGCTGCTGTGTTTCTAATGGACAGACGTGTTGCAGAAGGCTTTATTAAAATCCAGATACCACCAGCTGTGAACATGTTCTGCTCTCAGAAGAACGCCTCCATCAGGCTGCAGGTGGGTCCATAGACGTCCTGCTCATGCTAAACGTCCACCAGCTCGGTTTCACGTCTCTGCTGCTGGGTTTGTTGCTCCGTCTGTTCTCAGCTGCTCTGTCTGGAATCTGAGCAGCGCTACTTCCTGTGTCCACAAAGAGCTGCTGTTACTGAGCGCTGGCTTCGAGCCGCAAACGCACCAAAGCATTTAACGCTTTAACGGACCGGACCGAGGCTCCAGGACTAAGAACCAACAGGGGGAGTGTTTGAGTTGTTTCCTCATGCTGGGGACAGAGATGAGTTTACAGGCCACAGTGGTCGGGTTTCCCTCCCTGACGGGACATAGAGCAGTAAGTGGTTGTGTTTTAGGGGGATGCTGGTTTTAAAGGCAGAGGAAGTGAATGTTCAGTGATGAGAACATGACTGAGAGAACATTCCTCTGGACACCAGCTCAACCCCCCACATTCCCACCGACACACAGCGACACACAGCTCACACCACAGCCTCAGCAGAACCAGCAAACCCTTTACTGGGATTCCTGTGGCTCAGAGCCGCTCGAGGTGAATTTAAATTTAACACATGTTGCAGCCTTTAATATGAGTCACTGACAGAACCGCAGCAGAAATAGACGAATGCTGGAGCTAAAGGATGGAGAGCAGAGGGAGCTTTAAGGCAACCCAATGTTCAGGGTTTGAGTCGATGATCAGGACGGAAAGTTCTGGACAGAAGTCTTCAAATAAACTGTGTCAGAGCACAAAAACAAGGAGACAGCTCAAAGACAAAACTCCAGATCTGAACACGGAGATTCAGCTCAAACGTTACATTAACAACACGTCATCTCAGTGTTCATGTCCTGATGTTTTACAGCCATGCTCACGTGCAGCTAACAGGCTAACACAGTGGCTAACGTAGTCCTGTTTACAAAAGTTTAGCAGCTAATATCATACAGTTTAGGCTAACATAGTCGCTAACATGATCTTGTTTACATAAACTTAGCGGCTAACATCATACAGTTTGGGCTAACATAGTGGCTAGCACTAACTTGTTTAAGATAATGTAGTAGTTAGTATTCCTTTGCTTAGACTAAAGTAATAACTGATGTCATGTTTAGACTACTTTTAACGCAGCAGCTAAAGTTATGTTGTTTACGTGTAAACAACATAACTTTATCATGAATATAAAAGCTAACATTGTCTTAGTTAAGCTGATGTAGTGGCTAAAGTTATCATGTTAACTTGACGTTATGTTGTTTTAGCTAATGTAGCTGCTCATGTTATCTTTTAAGCTACTGGTATCTTTAGACTACTGTTATCTTGTTTAGGCTGACGTAGCTGCGTATGTTATCTTGGTTAGGCTAATGTAGCGACTAGTATTATCATGTTTACACCAACATTATCTTGTTTAGGCCGACATAGCAGCTCAAGCTGATACTGCTAAAAACATAACTAATTATATCATAGTAAGCTGCCATTACCTCATTTGAGCTAACATTACCTTGTTAAAAGTTATGTGATTGGCAACGTTATCTTGTTTAAAGCTAACTTAGCAAAACATTACACTTATTTAAGCCATTGCAGTGGGTAAAATTGTCATGTTAAGCTGACGTTATGTCATTTTTGCTAATGTAGCTGCTACTGTTGTCTTGTTCATGCTAATGTTGTGGTCATCTTGTTTACAAAAACATAACTACTAACATTGTCCTGTGTATTCTAATCTAGTGGCTAATGCTATCATATTAAGCTGTTTAAGATGTTATCTTATTTTGGCTAGCATGGCGACAGATATTATCATGTTTACACTAATTTAATTGGTGATGTTATCTTGTTCAAGGCTAACTTAGTGGCTAACTAGTTTGGCCATCATGTTAAGCTAATGTTATCTCGCTTAGGCTAATGTAGCAGCTAATGTTATCTTGTTTAGACTAATGTAATTGGTCATGTTATCTTGTTTAAGCTAGCGTAGCGACTAACGTTACGTTGTCAGACTAATGTAGAGGGTGATATTGTCATGTTTAGACTAGCGTTGTGTTGTTTAAGCCACAGTAACAGCTAATGTTATCTTGTTTAGGTAACCATGGAAGTCAATATGATCTTGCTTAGGCAAATGAAACCGCTAATTTTATCTCATTTAGTCTAGCATAGTGACTAATGTTAGCTGGCTTAGATTAATGTAGTGGTCAGTGTTAGCTTGTTTAGGCTAACGCAGCAGCTAGCGCTATCATTATCTGAACACATGAAGTTAGTCACATGACAGTCCGCAGGGAAAACCTCAGTTTCCAAGTTGGACTTTTAGTTGTTAGCATTTCTATAAATGTAAGCTTCACTTCAGCATAAATAGTGTGGTGTCAGACCTGGAGAGAGTGACTCCAGTCAGACGTGGTTGTAGCTGCAGGGTCAGCAGGTCGAACCAGAGAACAGAAGCTCCAGAATGCAGCTAAACGTCCCCCAAACCAGGCCTTTGTTGGAGCTTTTACTCTGCTCCTGCTGCTCCACTCCTCCCACCCACCGCCTCCAGCCCACAGTGAGGCCTCTGTTCAGGCTGTGGGAGAAAGCAGCAGGAGGAGGGTGGAGGAGGAGGACTGGGGGGCGACGGAGCCCCGAAACAGGAGGAGGAGGAAGGAGGAGGAAGGAGGCTTCAGGGGCTGCAAGATGGATTTTATGAGCCCATGTGTGAAGGTGTGAAAAGGAGAAAGCTGCCTGGCAACAAGCAGCAAAGAAGAACAGCAGAAAACAAGCTAAAGTACCAGCTGCTCCTTTCAGCTTCCTGTGAGACGCTCCCCAAACACCACGGCACAAAATGGCAGCAGAGACGTCGTTTCTGTCAGGATCTAAATTAGACTCTGAGAAGATGGTTTCAGCCCAAACAGTCCAGCTGGGAGGAAACGCTGCAGCCGCAAACAGCTTGTTTAGCTGCCGACAGCAATCAGAGGGAGGAAATTACAGTTCCTGGGATTTTAGTGCAAAAGCACCAAAAACAGCTAAATAAACCTCAGATTAGCTCAGTACAGCTGGTTGAAGCTACAACAGCTAACAGAGCATGACCAGAAGTTATTATTCCAACACAACAAAGTCCTGGACCAGTTAAACTTCTGCATCCATTAGCCTCAACAAGACAGCGCTGGTCATTACGTTAGCCTGACATGGTAAAGCAAGCCCAAACAAGTTAGCTTTAGTCGCTAAGTTAGCTGAAAGAAGAGAAAATTAGCTGCTATACTATTCTAAAAAACAAAAAAACCAAACCAAAAAATAATGTTAGTCGCTACGTTAGCCAAAATAAGATAATGTTATAGCCACTGCTTTAACCTAAACAAGTTAGTATTAGCCACATTAGCCTACACAAGGTAATATTAGATGCTATGTTAACTTGAATAAGATAACATTAGCTGCTATCTTAGCATGAACAAGGCAAGGCAAAGAAAGATAACATAGCCTGAACGTGGTACTGTTAGGCTAAGCAAGATAGTTTAGCTGCTACATCAACTTATAAAGGCAGCAGTAGCCACCATAAGTGGACAGCGTAAAAAAGACAATGTTAGCTAATTGTTAGCCTAAACAGCACAGACCAGGAAATGTTAGCAGTCTAAGTGAGACTGTAGTCTAAGCAAACTAATGTTACCAACTATGATTGCCTCATCAAGACAGTGTTAGCTGCTATACTAGCCAAAACAAGATGATGCTAGTCACTACATTAGCCTAAATAAGGTAACATGAGAACCGAGCTAATCCAGTTTATAAGACACATTTATTCCTGACGTGGATCATTAAACGTCGTTAAAACATTCAACTCTTCATGTTGTTCTTCGATTCACTGTCCTTGAACTGTCCTCCAGTTTTAATACCCAAAATACTGAGTTTAATCTGAAATAATCCAGCAGAACATCAGACGCTCAGATCAGACAGAGATTACAGAGAACAGCATCATCCCTGGAAACACTAAGCAGCAGAAACAGCAGAGCCTCTAACAAGTGGGTCAGAACAGAACCGTGTCTCTGGTTCAGCCAACCAGCCCCCATAACGTCACTTCAGGTTAATCCATCTCTGCTCCGTAAATCCCTTCATACCGTCCCAGTTACCATCATCGAGTGCAGCATAATCCTCCTCCAGAGTCCACTTCCAGTCCTGAAATACAGGACGGATGATTCCACGTCAGGAGGCTTCTGGCCTCGGGCGGCTTCACGCAGCAACTCATCCATCACAAGAACCAACAGGAGCTGAAGAACGAACGGATCATTGAACCCTCTGAACCCCGAGACGCTCAGAAGGCTTGTTGTCCTACGAATAAAACCACCACTTAGCATTTATCAGAACCAAACCACCAAAATAACCAGACCTTCAGCTGATCCTCGTGGTTTCAGTCGGAGCTTCTGGACGATGCTACGACTGAAGCTACGAGGACAACCATGACCTGACGACTGAGAACCTCCACAGACGTGTTGCTAAGGAGTGGATGTGTGTGATACGTGGTGCCTCCAGGCTCCACTCCAGCCTCCTCCCAGCAGTGAAACCAGGCCAGGCTGACTGGGAGCACTGGGAGAGGCTGCTGGGAACAGCAGTGTCCCAGAAACCACATGTGAGGACGTCCTTCATCCTCAGACCCAACTAGTCCACCCTGGACCCAGTTTATCTGCTATCTATAACCACAGCTGACTGTCACTGCAGCTACATGCTGTGTTATTGATTAACTGATCAGCTGATTGGATTTTAAAATGTCAGAAACAGTAAAAACAGAGTTTCCTCAGACGTGTGTTTAGTCCAGAGATGATCAGCAGGAGAGAAACCAGGAAGTATTCACTGTGAGGAAAACGATCAGTTATTAAACTAAATAAAGTCATGACAGTAAAAACAAACTGGCTGCATCATAAACAGACTGAAGGCAGCAGAGAGCTTCATGAGCAGCCTGGACGAGAACCAGACGAACGTTCAGCTGCTCATCAGGAATGTTCACGTCATTAGCAGATCAGGCCCTGGAGCTCAAACCGACAAACTGACAAACTGACAAACTGACAAACTGACAAACTGACAAACTGACAAACTGACAAACTGACAAACTGACAAACCCTCCTCACAGCTGCTGGCTGTTATTAACGCTCACCGACCGCAGAACTGAACACCTGGATTTGGATCAGCTGACTGTAAACATCAAACCTCTGGTCAGAGCAGGAGATTGTTTCTGGACATCTCCTGAACCTCTAACAGACCTCCAGCTGCTGCCTCCTCTGTTCACTGATCCTCCTTTAGTCTCTCTGAGGAAACACTGCCTGCAGTTCAACCTGGACTCTCTCTGGATTTCAGTCATGCTGCTGTTTTGAATGTTTAGTCTTTCATAGAATCTGGTTTGGATTTAAAACAAGTAGAATAAAGTGATTCTGGTCAGACGTCACTGTTTTACCTCCTCTGACTGAACCGTGTTTCCTTCTGGGTTCACAGATTCTGGCTGATTCTTTTTGACAACAGAACCTGAGAGCTGCTAAGAAATGTAATGTGATCGGTAATCAATCAGACTGATCAGGAATCAATCAGACCGATCAGGAATCAATCAGACCGATCAGGAATCAATCAGACTGATCAGGACTCAATCAGACTGACCAGGAATCAATCAGACTGACCAGGAATCAATGAGGCATCCTGACCATCAAACTGCAAATTCTAATCCACCAGTTAAGGCCGGACTCTGTGGACCTGCTGGTTCTGACCTGATCGGGTTCTCTGGGTCCAGCTCTTTATCAGTTCTGGGGGTAAAACCGTCTCAACTGGATGAAGCTGGATCTCTGAGCAGGTCTGAGGGTCTGAGGGTCTGAGGGTCTGAGGGTCTGAGCGTCTGAGGGTCTGAGCAGGTCTGAGGGTCTGAGGGTCTGAGGGTCTGAGGGTCTGAGCAGGTCTGAGCAGGTCTGAGGGTCTGAGCAGGTCTGAGGGTCTGAGGGTCTGAGGGTCTGAGCAGGTCTGAGCAGGTCTGAGGGTCTGAGCAGGTCTGAGCAGGTCTGAGGGTCTGAGCAGGTCTGAGGGTCTGAGCAGGTCTGAGGGTCTGAGGGTCTGAGGGTCTGAGGGTCTGAGGGTCTGAGGGTCTGAGCAGGTCTGAGCAGGTCTGAGGGTCTGAGCAGGTCTGAGGGTCTGAGCAGGTCTGAGGGTCTGAGGGTCTGAGGGTCTGAGGGTCTGAGGGTCTGAGGGTGCTGGAGCTTTACCTCTGTGGACATTCGGCTCCACAGATCGGTTCTGAGGCTCTTTGATGACGACCCGGCAGCAGGAACTGGACCCAACACTTGAACCACGTCCAGTACCAGTCCCTGAAGGACTGTGGAGGAGCCGGTCTCCGGACTGGAGTCGGTTGTTAAAGCCGTTGGTGTTCAGACTGAAGGTCTGAGTAACTCAAAGGAGACGTGATGGATTCAAGGACTGTCTGGAAACTCAGCGACTCTCAGCCTCCACTGGCGTCCAGAGGTTCTGTAGAGGACACGACTCTCAGACCCTCAGGAAGGTTTGGACATTCAGGGTCAAACCAGTTTCTATTTCTAGTCAAAGATGTCCGACACGGATCAGAACCGGTTTATTATTAGTCTGGAACTTCCTCTGATGACTGACGTGAATCATTGGATGGAAATAAACTGTGACTCTGTCTGGAGCTGCTGTTATCACAGTGTCTGAGGCAGAACGCACGAGTCCCAGTGACCACAGAACCACAGAACCACAGAACCACAGAACCTCAGAACCTCAGAACCACAGAACCACAGAACCTCAGAACTACAGAACCAGAGAACCACAGAACCACAGAACCACAGAACCTCAGAACCACAGAACCACAGAACCACAGAACCTCAGAACCACAGAACCACAGAACCACAGAACCTCAGAACTACAGAACCACAGAACCACAGAACCTCAGAACCTCAGAACCACAGAACCTCAGAACCACAGAACCTCAGAACTATAGAACCACAGAACCACAGAACCACAGAACCTCAGAACCTCAGAACCACAGAACCTCAGAACCACAGAACCTCAGAACTACAGAACCACAGAACCACAGAACCACAGAACCTCAGAACCTCAGAACCAGAAAAACACAGAACTATAGAACCACAGAACCTCAGAACTATAGAACCACAGAACCAGAAAAACACAGAACTACAGAACCAGAGAACCACAGAACCTCAGAACCACAGAACCTCAGAACCACAGAACCTCAGAACCAGAAAAACACAGAACCTCAGAACCTCAGAACCACAGAACCACAGAACCTCAGAACCAGAAAAACACAGAACCAAAAAACCAAAGAACCACAGAACCAGAAAAACACAGAACCAAAAAACCAAAGAACCACAGAACCAGAAAAACACAGAACCAAAAAACCAAAAAACCACAGAACCACAGAACCAGAGAACCAAAGAACCAGAGAACCACAGAACCAAAAAAACAAAAAACCACAGAACCACAGAACCAGAAAAACACAGAACCAAAAAACCAAAAAACCACAGAACCAGAGAACCAGAGAACCACAGAACCACAGAACCAGAGAAGGCTCATGTAGCAGCTAACATCTTGTTTAGGCTAACGTAATAGCTGATTTCATCTTGTTGAAGCTATTGTTTTAATTTACCTTGTTAATTTTGTCTTGTTGGGGCTAACATTATCTTGTTTGGGCTAATGGTATCTGATGTAGCAGCTAACATTATCTTGTTTTAGCTAGCCAACCACCTAACATTATTTTATTAGGGCAACATCATTATGTCTGGGCAGACGTCGAGGCTAATGCTATGCTGTTTAAACTAGCATAGTAACAAACATTATCTTGTTAATAGCCTTGTCATGCTAATTCACTGGCTAATGCTATCTTGTTTAAGCTAATGGTATATTTTTCAGTCTAACATAGTAGCTAACATTGTTTTGCTAAGGCTAACATAATGACTAACATTATGTTGCTAAGGGTTATATAGTTGCTAACGTTATCTTGTTCAGGCTAATGTAAAAACCAATGTTATCTTGATTAGGCTAACATAGCAGCAATTATTATCTTATCTAGACTATGTAGCGGCTAATATTATCCTGTGAAGGCTAATGCACAGGCTAATGTTATCATGTTTAAACTAATGTTATCTTTTTTAGTCTGACATGGTAGCTAACATTTTCTTGCTAAGGCTAACATTATGTTGCTAAGGCTTAGATAAAGGGATCCTAACTAACCCTAACCCTAATGTAGATGCTAACATGATCTTGTTCAGGCTAATGTAAAGACCAATGTTATCTTGATTAGGCTAACATAGCAGCAATTATTATCTTATCTAGACTAGCGTAGCGGCTAATATTATCCTGTGAAGGCTAATGCACAGACTAATGTTATCATGTTTAAACTAATGTTATTTTTTTAGTCCGACATAGTAGCTAACATTTTCTTGCTAAGGCTAACATTATGTTGCTTAGGACAACATTGTTTAGACTAATGTAGCAGCTAATGCTATCTTGGTTAGGCTAAGCTGGTCGCTAACAGTATCTTATTTAGGTTGACATAAAAGCCAAATGTGATGTTATTTCAGACGCTAGCTGCTTGTGTTGTTCTACCCTCTGGTTTGGACTAGCATAACGACAGCTCACAATGTTAGCATGTAGCTCAGAGCACATGATGGTGTTTCTACAGGGACGTCTGAAATGTGAATTTAGTGGACAGCTGCACTAAAATAATCAATAGTAATGTGAATAATCAGTGTGAAGGGCTAGCAGGTTTAGCATCACACTGGTTTGTGCTGTTACGTCGACGCTGTGTTGAAGCGATCGAGGACTAAATCTGTCACTGACTAACAGAAACCTTCAGATCAGGGTTTAAACTGGGCCTGAACTTTCCTCTGAGACGCTTCAACGTTCGGCTTCATTCAGAAAAGACTCCAAAAAATAGGTCAGCAGGAAGCAGCTGAAGGATTAACGGGAAAACAGCAGCGGCTCATATAAACCTCCTAGAGCCGTTTGTTCCTGCTTCGACTCAGAGAGACGATTCATCAGAACACGGATGTCATGACTCCAGTAGACTGAAGAGGCTGACAGTGAAACGACGCTATAACAACAACAACAACAACAACAACAACAACAACAACAACAATAATAATAATAATAATAATAGAGCATGTGGAGCTGCTGAGGACAGTTTTAGAACCTTCGGGTCAGAACCAGGAAGCAGCAGGAGACTTGTGGAGCTTCATTAAAGGGAAACAGCCAAAAATAAAACCTGGTATTTGTTCAGCTGAAGGAAACTTTTAGACCAGAGACGACGGCTTCCTCTAAGGTCAGATACACAGAGTTAACTACAGCTGGTGGTTCATGAAAACACACGTCTTCATCTGTCTGAGCAGAAACTCAAATAAATCCAGTTTAAAGCAGGGACCAGTCTGATCACTGAGGTCTACTCATGTTTAAACAGAGATTCACTTCCTGTTTTGTCCAACCGACTGTAAAAACCCAAATAAATCCAGTTCATCATCATCAGTGAGTCAACCTGGGTTCAGTCGTAGCGTCTGGACCTGGAGGAGTTTCTACAAGACGTCTTCAAGGACCTCAAGCAGGTTATTGACCCATGAATGTGAGAGGAAATGTGTTTATGAGATATTTCCAGGGGTTTCAAGGAGTTTGAGATCTTTCAGAAGGTATTCAAGGTCTTTAGGAAGATTTTTAGACGTCTTTCAGGAGGTTCTTGAGGTCTTAAGGGAGGTTTTTGAAGTCTTTGAGTAGGTTTGTAAGGACTTTAAAGAGGTTGTTGATGATTTCATTGAATTATTCAAGACATTCAAGGAGGTATTTGAGGTCTTCATGGAGGTTTTTGAGATATTTAAGGACATATTTTTGGTCTTTAAGGAGGTTTTTGAGGGTTTTATTAAGGATTTAGAGGTTTTCAAGGTCTTTAAGGAGGTCTCTCAAGAAGTTTTCAAGGTCTTTCAGGAGGTTCTTGAGGTCTTAAGGAAGGTTTTTGAAGCTGATAAGTAGATTTTTAAGGTCTTTAAGGAGGTTTTTGAGGGTTTTATTAAGGATTTAGAGGTTTTCAAGGTCTTTCAGGAGGTTTTTGATGACTTCAGTAAATTATTCAAGGCTTGAAGCCTCTTGAACGAGAGATGGAACATCTTCTAGGAACTGAAGCCAGTCCAGATGCTACCAGGAGGAGAACCAGGACCTGGAGGACTGAGGACCTTCATGTGATCTAAACAGCAGCAGGTCGTTCAGATGATCCATCGTTAAATATCAGAATAACGACAAACGACTTCAGGTCCAACATGTTTGTTCAGATCACAGCAGCAGGTCTTCAGCTCCGAGATCATCGATTAACAGACGCTGCAGCTGATAACTACTAAACATGACTATTGATTATTAGTGATCAGTCTGCAGGTTGTTTCCATCCTCAGATCTTTTCTCATTGATCAGTTGTTTGTTTTTACATCAGGGTTCTTTAATCTTCAGTTTTCAGAGGAGCAAACAAACAAACAGAAAACAGCCAGTGAAGAATCTGGAGTCAAGATTTAGACTGAGATCAATGAAAACACAGAAACATAATCAATATAATCAATACAATCAATACAATCAATACAATCAATATTCACATCTCTGAGGTATTTTATGTTTACTGATGATTTTAGTTCATCACTGGAGTCAAAGTTACAGATGCTGGTTTTCAGTTTGTCTTTCTATATTGATTATTTTAATTTAGGATATCTGATTATTGATCCATTGAGAAATCGATCCTGAGATGTGAAATCAGTGAAATCAATCAGAGAATCTGAAGCTGATCAATAACCGATGGAGCATTGATTACCTTCCAGGCTGAAGTCCAGCAGAACGTACTCGAACACGGTGTCGGTTCTGGTCTCCACCTGCGGTCTCTTCAGGGTGGAGTAGATCTTCCCGGGGCTGCTGTCCTCCGGATCCTCCAGCTTCCTCAAGCCGCAGCCCATGGCCTCTGAGGCGGGCACGGCAGCTGCTCAGCGCGGGGGGGAGAACCGGAGCAGACTCTTTACCGGGACCGGCTCATCCCGGCTCCGGTGTCCGTCCTGGTTCAGGTTTCAGCGGTCCGAAGAGGAACCAGGAGCTCTGGATGTTAGTTTTTCGGGTTTGATGCTGGAGATTCTGCTGGAAGCTGCAGAACTGAACGTGGAGCAAAGTTAGTCCGAGGTAAAGCAGGAAGCACTGAGGGCGGAGAGGGCGCTGCTTCCGGTCGAGACTTCAACATAAAATACACCTAACATCGGTAAATAAAGCGAACATTATTTATTTTTACAGACTCATCTTCATCTGTTTGTGTGAATTAATCAGGTCATTTCCAGGTAGATAATATTTCTGAAAGACATTTGAAACTACAGAAGTTAACTCAAAGTTGTTTTTTTCTAATGTAGAAATAATATTAACATTATAAATTTAAAAAACTAATTTTAAAGAATGAACTTTGAGAACCTGTAATATTTGACATTCTAGTGATTTACCTGATTAAATTAACATTAATGTTATGAACTAAGAGTAATATTTATGATATACATTTACCTGATGTTAGTGTTTTGACCCTAAAATGTCATTTATTGAAGGAAGTTCCTGGACTGATTAAACTTTTATTGTTCTGATCCTCTCATGTTTTAAAAATGACCAAAGGCTGAAACCAACCAGTGTCTTCAGCAGAAACTCATCTGACAGTTATTTCCTTCAATAATTTATCGACTGGTTAAACTTTAAAATGTTGGGAAACAGTGAAACAAGAGTTGAACATGAAATAACACAGCAGATATTCAGACCTGAAGCTTTGAACTGGACTCATCACAGCTCCTCGTTACACGCAGCAGGTTGAGGGAAAACACTGAAGAGGAAATGAATTTAAGCATGAAGATAAAATAACTTTTAATAACTTGTGATCAGAAAAAAAACCAGGAAGTTCAGAGTCACATTTTAGGAAGCTGTTTGTTTGTTTTCTGACTAATTTGACACAATGATGTTTTTTTCCTCCACTATTTCCTGTTTGGAGGTTTTCCGATTCTTAAACTAAGATCTTTGACACGATGATGAATCTTTATTCTGTCTCCTGTCTGATGACACCAGCTGACTTTATCAAAATAAAAGCCTTGACGTCTCCTTCTTATTTAGTGTCTGGTGCTTTGTTGTGTCCAAACATGCTGCTGGTACTTTTCATCTGATTCCAGACGTCACTGCTCTGCATTCATTCAATGATCTGATCCTGTGTTTCTGTTCAATCGACTGTCTCCTTATAAATGAATCATTTCATTTAAAGACATCAGGACAAACGAACGTCTTCAAACTGCTTCCTGATCGTTTTCTAAGGTTTAACTTCCTCCTTGATGAATGAACCATCAGGTTAATCCTGTCAGCTGATGCTCGTCATTGATCACTTCATCATCACAGCTCAACCCTTGGATCTCTGCATGTCCTCAGTCATCATGGCTCCAATCAGCAGCTTCAGTTTCCAGGTAATGGGATTTTATTCACGCTCCTCCTCCTGACTCGTGCTTTTATTTTGAAGGCGGCCGTGTGTAACATCTGTTCCGGTTGTGTGTAACAGCTGCAGCTTCATGATGTGGAGTTTTTGTTGGATAAAAGTTGAGAAGTTGTTGCTCAGAGACCCAAACCCTGGTCCTGGTGTTTGGTTCTGTCGCTAACCGTCAGATAACGTTTAAATAATCAGCTGATCGGTTCCTCTGAGGTTTGACTCATTCAGTCACAGCGGGTCTCCAGGTTTAGCGCCACCAGCAGGTCAGAGTTCAACACCTCAGATTCTCAGATCAGATTAAATAACAACAACAACAACAACAATAACAATAATAATAAAAATAATAATAATAACAATAATAATAATAATGATAACAATAATAAGTCCTGGGTAGAGACGACATTGAAGGAAAACTCTTTTTTTATGTCTCTTTGCTCATTTTTCGTCTGTATTCTTGTGTTTTGTGTCTCATGTCAAACCTCTGTGTGTCTTTGTGTGTTCTGAGTCTCACATGAACTGATCAGACCCACAGACTGATCCAGTAGAAGTCAGAAGGAGTCCTGAGTGGTTTCCTTCAGAGGATGTTAACAGCTTTAATAAATCCTCCTCCACTCTGTAAAACTCACCAGCAGCCTGTCGACGGTCGGAGGCTTCAGGATCAAACACGGCTCATGTTTCCATCGGTAACAAGGTTCAACAGAACATCAGAGGGTCTGAACAGGAAGTCGGAGGTCAGCGGTGGATCTGAAGGCTGCAGACCTCATTAGTGAGCTTCAGCAGCCTCAGATCAACACAGGAGTTACCTCAGAGAAGAAGCAGGTCAGAAGAGCTGCAGAGTCCAGGTCCAGCAGATGTTCTCTGAGACCTGCAGCTGGAGGTTTCAGCGTTCGGCCTGTCGGATCTAAACACCTCTAACAGAACCCGTCTGGTTCATTGTCGTGTCTCTGTTGTTGGTGTCCAGGACTCGCCGCCGTTTAAAGAGTTGACCAAACGTGTTTTGAGCAACCGGAAGATAAAAGTCTGTTTGTTCAAAACACGTTTGGTCAACTCTTTAAATGGTTGTGAGTCCTGGACACTGACAGCAGAGACATGATGACCTCTGGAAGCTGCTGAGACGATCTGTTACCATGGGATGCTTCGGATCTCTTCCAAGGACCAACGTCTCCAATGAGGAGGTTTTACCAAAGGTCAGCATGCAGAGCGCCGCTGCAAACAGCTGAGACACGTCATCAGGAAGGAGGCGTTGGAGGATCTCAGTCTCAGCAGGAAAACTCCAGGCCAGTGATCCAGAGGGGGTCAGCGGAGGACCGGAGACGAGACACCTCTGGGATTCAGCTAGAAGAAGGTTCGAGTGGCACAGAGTGACGGTTCATCAAGCACCGAGTCGGTGACGGCGTTGAGGAGACGAGAGGTTCGTTGTGAAGCAGCTGAAGGCTCTCAGGAAGCAGCTCATGAAGTTCTGAGGAGACCCAACAGCGACGCTGACGTCCACCAGTCTGGAGGGTCCAAGCATCGCTGACGCTCTGGACTCATCAGGACCAGATCTTCACCCTGCAGAGCTGCTGAGGGGGTCCTGGGGTTGGACCAGCCAGTCCACGTGTGTTTAGTGGACATGGAGAAGGCCTTCGACCGGGTCCCCTGAAGGGCCCTGTGGGGGGACCTGAGGATTATGGGGTAGAGCTGAGTTCACGTCCTCGGCACCAAGTCAGACAGGGTTCTGGAGGCTGCTGGACTCGCGTCTCTGCTTTTTACAGATGACATGTTTCTGTTGGCTTCATCGGACCTTCAGCGGTACTGGAGAGGCCTGCAGGGTGTGAAGGACCTGGGATGTGGGTCAGAACCTCCCAGTCCGAGGTCGTGGTTCTGTCGGCCACCTGAGGCTGATCATCGAAGCTGAGTTCTTTTTGAAAACCCTCCAGTGTTTCTGAATTAAAACGGTTCTGGAAGGAAAAGGAAAAGTAATCGCCCCCTAAACCCAGGACCTGGGAGGACCCCCCTCGGCTGTTCAGGGGGCGATTACTTTTCCAGGCAGCTGTGGACGACATGAAATATGATTTAAAACCTGCCTCTGTGTTTACCGGGGTCGTCTCTGATATTTAACTGTGTTCGATGGTCTGAAACATCAACGTGGGAATATGTTAAAATAAGACCTTGGTTGGGGGTAAATCCTTTATGACGGCTCTGATTATATAGATTCACTGTCTGACTGCAGCTGAAGGCGACTAGTGACACGTCTCAGTCCTCAGCTTCACACAGTAAAACTCCGACTCAGAGCTGGTTAATTTAATTTATACAGACATTTTACACTCAGACAGGAAAAGCATTTTGTACAAATTCTCAGTTCAAACTGATGTAAAAAAGAGAAGTAATACTGCAGAGTTCAACAGAGAAACCTGGAAAAGAGGAGATACAAAAAATACTCTGTATAAATAGTTCAGGAAGAGACTGGAGGCAGCAGAGACGCCTCACAAATACAAAGGAAGGACAGAGTCAGGAAACAGTCGGTCAGATTGTCAGTCGTCAGCCTGGAAACGTCCTGGAAACGTCCTGGAAACGTCCTGGAAACACTCAGGTTAAAGCTAAAGTTCAGACGTCTGATAAACGTCAGAAACACTGAAGAACATCTCAGAACATCTGACTGGGTCCACATGGAGAGGCTCAACGGGCCGAGGAGGTCAGTCGTCCAGGTCCAGGTCGTCCTCGTGGTTCTGGTCGTAGCGGTCCGGATGCTACGACCAGAACCACGACGAGAAGCTCGGCCGGTTTCAGTCCAGTCCAGAACCACTTCAGTCGGATCACAGCAGCTTCACCAGTCCAGAAGAACCGTTTCCTGTTCCTGAATCATCTCAGAGGAACACTGAGATCAGTCTGAGTCTAACATCCGCTCATCGAGCTGCTTCAGAACCAGAACCAGAACCAGGCGGCCCACATGTGGACACAGTCAGAGTCTCAGGAGGTCTTCAGATTGTGCTGCTCAGGTCAGAAGAAGACACGCCGACAGAAACGCAGAGAACAAACTCAGAACCTGAACAGAACCTTACTGATTGTCAAGAAGCAGCTCCGTCCTGGATCAGAGTCCCAGAGCTGCAGAACCGGGTCAGAACACTTTGGATAAATACGAGGACAGGTACCGGACAGACGGCGAGGCTCAGCTGGAGGTTCCTACAGACAGAAAGCCTTTCAACCTGCTTCTCCTCAACCAGAACCTCCACAGACCAGAACCAGAACCTCCAGGGACCAGAACCAGAACCTCCAGGGACCAGAACCTCCAGAGACCAGAACCAGAACCTCCAGGGACCAGAACCAGAACCTCCAGAGACCAGAACCAGAACCTCCAGGAACCAGAACCAGAACCTCCAGAGACCAGAACCAGAACCTCCAGGTCCTCTTGCAGCAGAACCAGCCCACCTGCAGGAGGAGCAGGAGGTTCTGATTCATCTTCACCATCATCATCATCATCATCATCATCATCATCATCATCATCATCATCTTCATCACGTTCATCATCATCTTCATCATCTTCATCCCTCCTCAGGTCGTCTCACCAGCCCAGAGCCACCAGAGGCCCGTAGAACAACACAGGTCATACTAAGAACACGTTAAGAAGCAGCATGTTGTACACGGCTGATACATGTCAGGACGAGGAGCTACGACGTGTCACAAACTACATACATGACATCTGACTTTATTGCACATAGTCCAGGGTCACATGTTTGGCTGTTTGCTGTTCAGTCGTTCTGCAGGAGGTTCATCAGGACCCGGTTCTGAGTCCTCTGGTCCGGATTCGTCGGTTCTGTCTCTAAACAGAAGCCAGGAGTTGACCTTCAGTCCTTCAGTCTGACCCGGAGGTCTTCAGTTCACCAGAACCACAGCAGAGAAGAGCTGCAGGTCCAGTCTGGACCAGGTCTGGAGGACTTCTGATCTGGACTGTGCCGGATCATCGGAACAGTCAGAGATCAGAACCACGAAGCAACAGGAGGCTTGAACACGTCAACATGTGGAGACGAAGCTCTGCAGAGGGAGGCAGGTCCGACTGGGTCATCTGGAACCGAGCAGAGACACAGAAACCTCAACGCTGCAGAGACCACGCAGACCGGGTGGAGGTGTCAGAAGGATCTGGTCTAGGCTCAGCCGATCGGACCCTGAAGTCCAGCTGAAGTGTGAAACCCTCTGACCCTGATGGACCAAACCCAGCTGTGAACAGATGTGGGCTGAAGTCCGTAGCTTATTATTACAAACGGTCCATGAAAGAACTAAAGCAGCTTCAGGAGGATCCAGACCCTCAGGAGGACCAGACCCTCAGGAGGACCAGACCCTCAGGAGGACCAGACCCTCAGGAGGATCAGACCCTCAGGAGGTTTGAGCCTGAGGACCAGACCCTCAGGAGGATCAGACCCTCAGAAGGACCAGACCCTCAGGAGGTTTGAGCCTGAGGACCAGACCCTCAGGAGGACCAGACCCTCAGGAGGATCAGACCCTCAGGAGGACCAGACCCTCAGGAGGACCAGACCCTCAGGAGGATCAGACCCTCAGGAGGACCAGACCCTCAGGAGGACCAGACCCTCAGGAGGTTTGAGCCTGAGGACCAGACCCTCAGGAGGATCAGACCCTCAGAAGGACCAGACCCTCAGGAGGATCAGACCCTCAGAAGGACCAGACCCTCAGGAGGACCAGACCCTCAGGAGGACCAGACCCTCAGGAGGATCAGACCCTCAGGAGGACCAGACCCTCAGGAGGATCAGACCCTCAGGAGGATCAGACCCTCAGGAGGACTAGACCCTCAGGAGGATCAGACCCTCAGGAAGACCAGACCCTCAGGAGGACCAGACCCTCAGGAAGACCAGACCCTCAGGAGGTTTGAGCCTGAGGACCAGACCCTCAGGAGGACCAGACCCTCAGGAGGACTCAGACCCTCAGGAGGTTTGAGCCTGAGGACCAGACCCTCAGGAGGACCAGACCCTCAGGAGGACCAGACCCTCAGGAGGATCAGACCCTCAGGAAGACCAGACCCTCAGGAGGACCAGACCCTCAGGAGGACTCAGACCCTCAGGAGGTTTGAGCCTGAGGACCAGAGGAGGACTGAGACAGAAGGACGTCCCCCCTCCTCCACCGGCCTTCAGCCTTTCTTCCAACAGGAAGTTGTTCTTGGTCCCGGTCAGGAGGATCTGAATCTTCCACCAGGTGGCGCCGTTCATCCATCAGCATCTAAACGTAGACCGGTTCACATCCTTCTCCCTGTTCTGCCTCCTCCTCTTCATCCTCCTCCTCCTCGTCCTCCTCCTCAGGGTCCACTGCGGTGGTTCTGGTGGATCCGGTCTCGCCCGGCGGCCCGTCGCAGGCCTCTGGAGGTTTGGGGTATCTGAAGGGGCAGCCGTTGTCGTCGAAGAAGCGTCTGAAGGTGAACTCGTAGAAGGCGTGTTCCGGATGCTTCCCGTGTGGCGAGCAGAGCGCGTCCAGGGCCCGGCTGCCGTCGCCGCTGTCGCTCCATCCGGCGCCGCCCTCCTCCTCCACCGGGTCGAAGTTGGACGTGTCCATCGGGTGGGAGATCTTGGGCCGGTACGGCGCCGGCTGCTGCCGCAGGTTGCTGGAGAAGTCGGTCTGGGAGAAGAAGGGATGAGCTTTGATCTCTCCGGCGCCGTTGGATCCCAGACGGTCCTCGGCGGAGCAGCAGAGCCGGCCGATGATGTCGACGGCCTCCGGACTGAGCTTCACCTGAGCAGGTACCTGCAGGGTGCTCTCCCAGTTTATCACCTGCAGAACCACAGCAGCACACACAGGTGAACATCTCCAGCCCAACGCTGCTGCACACACTGACGACAGGTGTTCTCATTTCTAATCAGGTAAATATCAGTTATTGATCGGCAGCAGGAGGTTCTCTGACCTTGATCTGGGTCTCAGTGGGAGTCGGAGCGAGGAAGGGAGGCTGACCGACCAGCATCTCGAACAGAATCACTCCAACACTCCACCAGTCGCACAGCTGAGTGTAACCTGCACACAAACACACAGGAAGTGACCTCACTTCACAGGTAAACACACAGGAAGTGACCTCACTTCACAGGTAAACACACAGGAAGTGACCTCACTTCACAGGTAAACACACAGGAAGTGACCTCACTTCACAGGTAAACACACAGGAAGTGACCTCACTTCACAAGTAAACACACAGGAAGTGACATCGTAGTTTCAATCTTAGCATCTGGACTTGAAACTCGAGCTAGTCCAGGTGATTGAAACCACGAGGCTGACCTGTGTTTGTTCATCAGTCAGGTGAAGTCACCTGGAAACCTCTGACATGAGAACAGGGACTCTTCTGCTGACTGATTGATGAGGACAGTGACACCAGACTGTGGAGGCTGATTCCTCACAGACTGACTGAGGTTTCGTTCCCACCTTTGCGCAGCAGCACCTCTGGAGCGATGTAGTTCGGGGTTCCCACCAGAGAATGGGCGAGGCAGCGCTGATGCTGCCGATTGGCTCGTTGTTCCAGAGTCATCAGTCGGTCGCCACAGCGACAGTTAGAGACGTCGTCCCAGAAATCACTGGGCTCCATGCTGTCCTGTCTGATGTGGCTGCCTGCACACACACAACACGTCAGCTGTAACTAACAACACACTAACAGAGGAGAAGAGGCCTGAAGCCAGACTGAGTCCATAAACTCTCCCAGAACCTCAGTGAACCCATTCCAGAACCACAGCCCACCTTTCTGGTAGTACTTGGAGTTGTGGGTCCAGCGGAAGCCGGTACACAGACCGAAGTCCGTCAGCTTGATGTGTCCGTCCAGGTCGATGAGGATGTTGTCGGGTTTGATGTCGCGGTGGATGAAGCCCATCTTGTGGACGCTCTCGATGGCCAGCGTCAGCTCGGCCACGTAGAACCGAGCCAGAGGTTCTGGGAAGACGCCCATCCGGATCAGCAGGCTCATCATGTCCCCTCCAGGGATGTAGTCCATGACGAAGTAGAGGCTGTCGCGGTCCTGGAACGAGTAGTAGAGACGGACCACCCACTCGTTGTCGGCCTCCGCCAGGATGTCACGCTCCGCTTTGACATGGGCCACCTGAAGTCACATGACGCAGCATCATCAGCACCTTCATCATCATCCTCATCCTCATCATCATCATCCTTATCCTCATCATCATCCTCATCATCATCATCCTCACCATCATCATCATCACCATCATCATCATCACCACCACCCTTATCCTCATCATCCTCATCCTCATCATCATCATCCTTATCCTCATCATCATCCTCATCATCATCATCACCATCATCATCATCATCACCATCATCATCATCACCACCACCCTTATCCTCATCATCATCACCATCCTCATCATCATCACCATCATCATCATCACCACCACCCTTATCCTCATCATCATCACCATCCTCATCCTCATCATCATCACATCATCATCAGCATTCTCACCATCATCATTACCATCATCACCATCACCATCATCATTACCATCCTCACCATCCTCACCATCCTCATCACATCATCATCACCACCATCCTCACCATCATCACTATTCTCACCATCCTCATCACATCATCATCACCACCATCCTCACCATCATCACTATTCTCACCATCATCATCACCATCATCAACATCATCATCACATCACCATCATCTTCATCCTCACCATCATCATCCTCACCATCATCATCATCACCACCATCCTCACCATCATCACTATTCTCACCATCATCATCACCATCATCAACATCATCATCACCATCATCTTCATCCTCACCATCATCATCCTCACCATCCTCATCATCCTCACCATCACCATCATCATCATCCTCATCATCCTCATCATCACCATCATCTTTACTGTATGTCTTGTTCTGCCTCCATCCATCATCATCACCATCCTCATCATCATCATCATCATCATCACCATCCTCATCATCACCATCCTCATCATCACCATCCTCATCATCATCATCACCATCCTCATCATCACCATCCTCATCATCATCATCACCATCCTCATCATCACCATCCTCATCATCACCATCCTCATCATCACCATCCTCATCATCATCATCACCATCATCATCATCATCATCATCATCATCATCATCCTCATCACGATCATCTTTACTGTATGTCTTGTTCTGCCTCCATCCAGCTGCTGTAAACGTCTCCGTTGAGGGATCAATAAGTCTAATCCTATCTGATTACTATCTGATCATCACCTGGTTGCGGTTGAGGACGTCCTTCTTCCTCAGGGTCTTCATGGCATACAGAGCTCCAGTGTCGACTTTACGCGTCAGACAAACTTCACCGAAAGCCCCGATGCCCAGAGTCTTGATCTTGACGAACATGGACTTGTCCATTTTGGCTCGTCGGAGTCGGTTGTAGTTGGACTCCTTCTGGTTCAGCATCTTCCTCATCTGCTCCTGCTCAGCCTCCGACAGGCCGGCCTGAAGAACAGAGTTCACAGAGGTGAGGAGAAAACACTTCTGGAAGGTTCTAGTTCTCTGTGGAGGTAATTAAATGACATGAACTGGTTCTTTATAGATCAAACTGGAGCAGTGCCGTTACCTTGGACATCTCCTGTTCAAGCTGCAGACGGCGGTTCAGTTTCTGCTGGTAGGTCTTCATCACGTTCTCGATGTGCTGCTCCATGTAGAACTTGAAGGCGAACGGTGAGTAGGTCTTGATCCGAGACTCCCTCTTTTCTTCGTCTCGTCCGTTCTTCCTCACAGGAACCGGAGACGTCTGGATCTGCTTCTTGTCCTTCACCGGTTTCTCTCCTTTTCCCATCTTCGTCTTCTCCTTCACCTGCTGGTTCTCCTCGTTCTTGCCGCTGCCTCCAGGTGAGCTTCTGGCTGTGGAGCTGTTCAGGTCTGGAGCTCCACACATGGCTCCATCCAGGGCTCCCGGCTCAGCGGCCCCAGACAGCAGCAGGTTTTTGGGGTACGGAGGTGGAGGGCAGCGGGGCTCCTGAGCTGGTTCCAGGGAGAAGGTCTCCTCCGGCATGAAGCCCAGAGGTTCTGCTGCCTCCTGAGCCATCCAGCCCGGATGACACGGGCCCACCGCTGTCTTTGGTTCTGGCCTCATCACTCGGATGCTCTTCACCGGCTGCTGGATCGGTGGAGATGTGACGGCTGTGATGGTGTTCGGGGGGCCCAGCGACGGATCTTGTTTCCCAGCTGTAGGCGGCGCCGCCATCGCAGGCCGGACACTGTTTGGACCCGCAGAACGACTGTTAAAGGAGTTGGTTCTGCTGGGCACCCGGACTTCCCCCCTGAAAGGACCCTGGGGCTGAGGCTGCCGGGCAGGAGGGGCTCCTTCTGGGCCTGGAGGTCCGGCCCAGTGGTGCTCGTACAGGTCCAGGTTCAGGCTGGCTCTGGATGGAGTCATCAGGCCCTGAGGCAGGTCTGAGAAGTCTGGTCCAATGGCCGCTACCCCGCCAGGAGACCGGGACATCAGGTGGACCTGGTGGGAGGTGGGGCTGGCCTGTCGGGGGTGGGAGTGGGGGGGCAAGTACAGGTTAGCGGGGTACCCTCCTCCTCCAGGTCCGGGCCCATTCTGACCCAGACCGGCTTTACCCTGCAGGCTGACATAGTTGTCTGGCGGCGCCATGGGGGGCGGCGCCATCTTGTTCTGGAAGGAGGGGGTCCGCTTCACACCGTAACCTGCCGGCTCCATCAGGTGAGGCCGGGCGTGGCCGTAGTCGTAGTGTGGACCGGCGCCACCTGGTGGCTGAGGCTGGAGCTGCAGAGGCTGACCCGGTACGTTGTAGCTCATCATGGGCCCGTGCTGCTCCATGGTGCCGGGGTAGGCCTTCTGCTGGGCCCCCGGGGGGAACATGGTGCTGGCCGGGCTGCTCTGGGGCATCACTGGGGGGTAGGAGCCCATACTGGGGGGGCGACCCATCGGGTTTCCCATCGCAGGACCCTGAGCAGCTCCAGACGGAGGCATCATGTAGTTCATCACAGGTGGAGCGCTCAGGTAGGTTCTGGACATCTCACCTTCAGGACCGTAACCTGCTGCCCCCTCGTACAGGGGCGCCCCCATCTGGTGGTACGGAGCCATAGCAGCCGCCTCACCTGAAGCCTCCAACGGGGGCCGGTGGTCCAGTGAGTTTGGTAAACCAGATTTACCTACAAAGGTAATCAGTTATAGCGAATGAATTGAGCATCCTGTCAATCAATAAACACATTCATTGATCCACTCAGAGAAAACAGCCATCAGGCTGAACCTACCTGGTGACGTCTGCTTGATGACACGGACGATGAGCTCATTGCGAGGATCCAGGTAACTCATCTTACTGATGTACTCTAGAGCTGCTTCGATGTTTCTGCTTCCTGTCTGCTTCAGAGCTCGAACTGCCATCTCCTGCAAACACAAAGACAAAGACCTGTGAGAAACAAACGCTGTGGTCCTGGTTGGACCGAGTTCAACGTAAATCAGAGTCCAGAAGACCAGTCCATTTAATGTCAGACTGGTGAGGAAACAGATGAATGACAGAAAACACAGCAGAGAGGAGGACAGGCTCATCGATAAACAAACACATCGGTACATCTGTGTTTCATTAAAGGAAACTGAGTCCAGGTGATTCAGGTTTAACTCAGCTTCACTACAGACGATCAGTCACTAACTCAGGTTGTAGCTCCTTTAACACAAATTACTAATCACCATCTTCCAAACCACACTGTAAATATACTGTAATCATACTGTAGTTATACTGTAGTTATACTGTAGTTGTACTGTAGTTGTACTGTAGTTATACTGTAGTCATACTGTAGTCATACTGTAGTTATACTGTAGTTATACTGTAGTCATACTGTAGTTGTACTGTAGTTATACTGTAGTTGTACTGTAGTTATACTGTTGTGTATTTGTTCCTCTTTCCTGGTGTTTGTTCAATTTAATGTTCTGAACCACAGAACCAGCCAGTGGGTGTGAAAAACATGTTACCTTAACAAAAAAGCCAAATGACTCCACGCACCGTCCAAATTATTGATATCAGCTGATTTTCTCTGCATGTGATTCTAAAAACACTGAATAAAGGCTGTTTGTATTTCAGTTAAAGTTTACAGCAGCTTCAATAAATCACATCTGAGATCAGACCGAGTTTTTCTTAGTCTTTAAAATGCCTTTTATCTGCTCTTTAAATCATCACCCTCCTCAGTCAGACCCTCAGGTGGGCGACCTGCCCCCTGCAGAGAGGTGGGTGTCATGAAGCCCCGCCCCCTGCAGAGAGGTGGGTCATTATAAAGGTATGTAGGTCACCATGTGAAAAATGCTGCTTCACCACTTCGGTATTTTCTCTCCATCAGTTCTGTGTAATTTCTAAAGGAGTCAGGAAACAAGCAGCACATTCCTGCAGTCTGTTGAAGAGTCTGGACGTTCTTCTGGTCCTGGTTCTGGTTCTGGTTCTGGTTCTGGTTCCGCTGATCTGACTCCACTGGTGAATGAAAACCTCTTTAAACGTGTGGAACCAGACGATCAACAGCTTCATCTTCATGAGCTGAAGGTTTCTGAATCATGTGGCTGAGTCCAGCCAACAGGATCAGGCTTCCTGCAGCAGAGACCAACACCTACATGAGGAAATCCCCTCCGAGGGTCAATGACCTCACAGCAAAGACATCCAGAACACAGCGCCTCTGCTGGACACAAACAGAACAGCAGCTCAAATCACAACCCTCTGCTTCTGAAGACGGTTTTGGATTCATTTAATTATCTCTGCTCTCATCAGACCATCAGAGAATAAAACTCCAACTCCTGCTTCACTCATATATTAACCCAAACTACAACTTTAAGACTGTTTATGATGTAAATCTGTTAACTTCACTGTCAAAGCTGCTGAGTCTGATTCACAGTAGATTCTAATCAATGAGACAATAACATGACAACAGTCAGCAGCTGTGGAGCTGCAGGTTTACACCTGTACAAACATGAGGCTCTGCACAGGTGACAGTGGTTTGGTCCACGGTCACGGTAGAGACTGAGGTGATGCTGAAAACACCTCAAAGACAACATGAAAGGAGTTCTACTGCTGAACAAAACGAAAGACAACATGTGGTTGTCTCTAGTTCAGTAGGACTAGTAGTAGGACTGGTTCAGCAGGACTGGTTCAGTAGGACTAGTTCAGTAGGACTAGTAGTAGGACTGGTTCAGTAGGACTAGTTCAGTAGGACTAGTAGTAGGACTGGTTCAGTAGGACTGGTTCAGTAGGACTAGTTCAGTAGGACTAGTTCAGTAGGACTGGTTCAGTAGGACTAGTAGTAGGACTGGTTCAGTAGGACTAGTTCAGTAGGACTAGTAGTAGGACTGGTTCAGTAGGACTAGTTCAGTAGGACTGGTTCAGCAGGACTGGTTCAGTAGGACTGGTTCAGCAGGACTAGTAGTAGGACTGGTTCAGTAGGACTAGTTCAGTAGGACTAGTAGTAGGACTGGTTCAGTAGGACTAGTTCAGTAGGACTGGTTCAGTAGGACTAGTAGTAGGACTAGTTCAGTAGGACTAGTTCAGTAGGACTAGTAGTAGGTCTGGTTCAGCAGGACTGGTTCAGTAGGACTGGTTCAGCAGGACTAGTTCAGCAGGACTGGTTCAGTAGGACTAGTTCAGTAGGACTAGTAGTAGGACTGGTTCAGTAGGACTAGTTCAGTAGGACTGGTTCAGTAGGACTAGTAGTAGGACTAGTTCAGTAGGACTAGTTCAGCAGATCAGTATGGTGACCTCCAGGGTCCTTGCACTGGCTCCTGTGACTTGGTTCAGCAGGACTAGTTCAGCAGGACTGGTTCAGTAGGACTAGTTCAGTAGGACTAGTAGTAGGACTGGTTCAGTAGGACTAGTTCAGTAGGACTGGTTCAGTAGGACTAGTAGTAGGACTAGTTCAGTAGGACTAGTTCAGTAGGACTAGTAGTAGGACTGGTTCAGTAGGACTAGTTCAGTAGGACTAGTTCAGTAGGACTAGTTCAGCAGGACTGGTTCAGTAGGACTGGTTCAGTAGGACTAGTAGTAGGACTAGTTCAGTAGGACTAGTTCAGCAGGACTGGTTCAGTAGGACTAGTTCAGTAGGACTAGTTCAGCAGGACTAGTAGTAGGACTAGTTTAGTAGGACTGGTTCAGTAGGACTGGTTCAGTAGGACTAGTTCAGCAGGACTGGTTCAGTAGGACTGGTTCAGTAGGACTGGTTCAGTAGGACTAGTAGTAGGTCTAGTTCAGTAGGACTAGTTCAGCAGGACTGGTTCAGTAGGACTAGTTCAGTAGGACTAGTTCAGCAGGACTGGTTCAGTAGGACTGGTTCAGTAGGACTAGTAGTAGGTCTAGTTCAGTAGGACAAGTTCAGCAGGACTGGTTCAGTAGGACTAGTTCAGTAGGACTAGTTCAGCAGGACTAGTAGTAGGACTAGTTTAGTAGGACTGGTTCAGTAGGACTAGTTCAGTAGGACTGGTTCAGTAGGACTGGTTAAGTAGGACTGGTTCAGTAGGACTAGTAGTAGGACTAGTTCAGTAGGACTAGTTCAGCAGGACTGGTTCAGTAGGACTAGT